>PVJO010008090.1:0-77352 GCA_004026905.1 Hystrix cristata | reverse complement strand
GAGAGAGAGAGAGAGAGAGAGAGAGAGAGAGAGAGAGAGAAAGACAGAAAAGAGAGGAATGATTCACTTAGAACAAACTGAGGCCTCAAGCTTACATATACATATTGCTTCTCTGGTCAACAGGCTTTTGATCAAAAGTGGATCCAAAGAATATCTAGAATGTCTTGGCAAATGATAAAATGCAACACAGAACCTGATTTGCAACCTAGATTTTTGATACGACTGCCATTAAATAAAATACCACAGACTAAATAGCTTAAAGAGTAGGAATTTAATTTTCACAGTTGCAGAGTGTGTAAGTCCAAGGTCAAGCTATTGACAGGTTTGGTTTCTTTTGAGCCCTCTCTCCTTGGCTTGCATATGGCCACCTTCTCTCTGTCCTCATGTTGTCTTTCCTCTAGGTATGCGACCCAAAGTATCTCTCTGTATGTCCTAATCTTCTCTTCCTGTAAAGCCATCAGTCGTAGGATATCCTTATTTTAACTTAATTGCCTCTTTCAAAACTCTGTTTCCAAATACAGCCACATGCTGATGTACCAGGGGTAGGACTTCATCATGTGAATTTGGGAGGGGATGATTCAGCCCATAACAACTCCATATAACTTCTTTGGATAAATACAGTGTATGAATAAAATACCCCATAGTCTATCACTTTTTTGGCATTCAAATATCATTTACTACATTATTACTGGGTGCCTTCCAAATTCATAATGATCCTAACTGATCTGCAGTTTTGAGGTGAAGGCGAAGAAAAAGAACAAAATGGCAGTAATTTACTCCCACTGGTTGGTCTGCATTTCTTGCCTTTCCATGACTGCTCCTCTATGATTCGAAAGCAGGGAGCTGGCGTGAGTGGGCTTGAGATGTGGCAGTTACCATATTCTAATTCAAGTGGTGTCTTAGATCTCTGGGCAGGATTGTAATTACTTTTGAACCTGACCTCAGTCCTACTGGGAGATTTGTTTACTTTATAGCCAACAGGACTACTGGTTAGATTCCCATTTCTCTTTTTCGGTTTCCTCTAGTTCAGAACTGGTTTTATTTATTGTAGTAGTTTTCTAGAGAAGCCATAAAAATTTCCATAAACTGGGTGGTTTGAAAGAGCAGAAATTTATTCTCTCACAGTTCTTGGAACTGGAAGTCTGAAATAAAGGTTTCAGCAACATTGGTTCCTTCAAGAAACTCCGAGGAAGAAGTTTTTTTCTCCTCCTAGTTTCCAGCGGCAATTGTCAGTCCTTAGTGTTCCTCGGCTTGCCGGCAGAGCACCTGAAACTCTGCTTCTGCACCAAATGGCAACTCCCTCTGCTTCTCTGTGTGCCCGTGTCTTTGCATGACCTTCTTATCAAGACAACACCCCTTGGATTTAGGGCCCACTCGAATCCAGTGTGGCTTACTCTTAATTTGTTTACATCATCAAAGATACTATTTCCAAATAAAATCATGATTAGAACTACTGGAGTTGGAAGTTCAGCACATATATTATGGAGACACAATAAAACCCCGCAACTTAAACAATTCCCTTTCTGTTCCATTTCCTCCATGGATGCTGTTTCTAAAAATGATCTTTGGGCTCAAATTTTTACTATTCTCTCAGTCTTGTCCTATTTTTGTGCAAGAGATATTGTGGCTTACTTGAAAAATTAAAGGGACACTGTGGCTCACTTGAAAAAGGTGGAGATAATACAGGGTTGAGTAACTGCAAATTAGAGTGACTCCCTGAAATACCAACCAATCCCCTAGACGGGCTTCAGGACGTAATTACGTGCAGAACACAACATTCTTTCTTTCAGCAACCCTTATGTTCAAGCACAGCAAAATCTTACTGCTAAGTGGCCCTTCCTTTCAAGTATAAACTTTCATACTATGTATTATGTTCCTAAAAAGATACTTTTACCTACTTCTTCATACCAATTTTTTTTCCCCTGTATCAAATTTCTTGTTTCATGAAATAAGTTTTGCTTTTCTTTCTTAGTGGGGGAAAAAAAAAGGAAACAGATTTTTAGCTCCCTGCTACACTTGCTCATGTGACTTTTTTTCAGGTCAGTGGGATATATGGACATGTATCAAACTGTTGTGTTTTCTTCCTGGAAGTTTCTTAAAAGGAGAGTGGTAGATTCTTTGTCCTCCTTTTCATCTGCCCATAGATGGAATTCAGTTGTGAGGACTGGTGTGCAAGTGGCTATTTTAGATCACAAGGAGGATACTAAGCTATAATATAAAAATAATGTTAGTCCTTGATAGATTTGTGAAACTCCCTTTTGAGTTCTAGGCTAAATATGTTAGTCAGCTTTCTTTTACAATGTCAAAATAGGAAGAAAAATTTATTTTGGCTGAAGATTTCAGAGATTTCTTTTTTTTTTCCTTTTCTTTTCTTTTTTTCTTTTTTTTTTTCTTTTTTTTTTTTGCCTCATTACTTTGGGCCTGTAGCAGGCCAGAACATTGTGGAGGGAGACAGTGTGGCAGAGGAAGCTGCTCAGGTCATGGAAGCCAGGAAGTAGACAGCAAAATGGACCAGGACATGATGTCACATTCAAGGGCACTCCAGACCCTGTGACCTAACTTCCTCCCACTCTTCTCTACCCTCTGAAGACCCATTACCTCCCAGTAGCCCCACAGGCTGGCAGCCAAACCTTTAACACATTGGTTTTTGTGGGATATTTAAGAGTTAAACCACAAGACTGATGATCTCCATTTAAGGATCCATTATATCAAGTTTTTGTTATTTGAAGCTGAAGAAAACCGTAACTGATACCCTTAGCCTGATTATTTTTCAGTCACACTGTTTCAAAATTATAAACTACAATTCTAACCCCAAAATTTGTATTGTGCCCAAGATAACATCTCCCTATTTTCATAGCTGCACGATTGCCTTCTGCTCTTCTTTCTAGCCTTGGCTGATGTATCATCTTTCGAAGAGGTTTTGGCTTAAGTCACTGCTCCCCTTTATTGCAACTCCAAACTCCCTTCAAGCCATTACCTTTATTCACATCAGCGATCCCTCTATCACTCTCTGAAGATATCTCATTGTTTATTTGCTTATGTCAGTATCGTATGTATGGAAAAGCAGGATGAAGAGAGAGCCTGTCTGAGAATTCCTAATCAAACAAAACCTTGAGACTTTAAATGGAGCTTTCACCTAGCTTATACTGCAAGCATAAGTGAATTGTAACTTGGGTAATTTCTAATAAATGTTTATGTTGAACAGGAATGAAACTTCATCTCAGCCAATCATAAGCAATTAACTTACATGTGATTTTGTGACTAAAGACATTCTGACAGGTTTCCTTCAAATAGTATTTTTTAAATTATAAAACAATCGAATAACTATTTCCTTCCTCTCTCCCTCCCTTTCTTCCTTCCTTCCTGCCACCATATTTTCCTCGAATACTTGACCCTAACAATGTCATTGCAACATTCAACCTCTCTCAGGCTGGAGTTTTCCAATTCTTGAATTACTTCTATTGTGCCTCAGATTTTTCTTTAACACTTAGAATATAATTTCAATTACCTGTGTGTCTTTCCATCATATATCCCTAGAGTGTAGAATAAAGCGAGACTGTAGGCACTCAAGTGTACATGGAATAAATGAATGAAGTACTTTTCTGGTTCTCTATCAGTTTCAGAAAGTTTCAAGATTTTATTATCTTTGTCTTCTGTTTTTATTTCCTTCATTTCTGTGACCCATGACTACATAAGAGAAAATCTATAATAAAAATTGAGATTTTGGCTCTGGATTCTTCTCGGAGCCCTCTTCACATTAGCCAATGATTCACAAATCTGTTTTTTTTTTTTTAACCATATAAGCAGAAACAATATGTAATTTAGCCTAATAAATAACACATTTATTCAACAAAATGGTCTGGCTTTAGCACAGAATTAGGTGCATATATTTTAAACCACTCTTAAATTTTATTAACTATTTGAAATTGTTTGTATATTAATATGCAGATCTTGAGTGTGTGTAGGCTTCCAATTATAAAATATGAAACTTCTGTCTACAAAATTGCACCAACATGTAAATGTGGTCAGCATGCTGACATGCTCAGATGGCACCGACCTGAGTTCAGTCACTGACTGTTTCCTGGTCATGTGCTTAAATGCTTGGCCCTGTCTGAGCCTCGGTCCCCATCCTTCAAGTACAGAAGATCCTAACTCCTTTACACAATTATTCTTAGAACTGAGGGCTCAGTGTGAGTCCAGTAATTCTTAATTTCTTCTCTGTTTAGATGAAAGTTCTAAAAAATCCAGAGAAGATAGTTTAATGTTTTACTGTGAAATATAAAACACAAACAGAAAATGTGTAAGACATAACATCTTAATGGAGTGAACACCGATCAACAGGTTAATGTTTTGAACACCACATCTGGAAATTAAATGTCACTGGTACCCCCGCACTCTGTCCTCTGAAAATCCCTTCCCAATCATTGCCTCCTCTTTCCCCAACTGTGGCTCCTATTGTGACTTCTGTGGTGATCTCCTTCTTCTTCTGAAAGTTTAAGACCTAAGAATACATGTTCTCACATTCTACAATAATTTACTTTTGCATCTTTTTTGGACATCATACCAATGGAATCACATGGTCTGTATTTTTTATTTTCTAGTTTCTTTTACTTCAGATTTCATATTTGGAATTTACATTTTTTCATATGTCTGCAGTTACTCCTTTTAATTGCCATTTACTACCCAAAATTATGAATATACTTACCATGTTTCTATTTTTCATGAACATTTTTTTCCACGGTGAGTTATTCTGAATAATATTACTATTCTTATTTGTATGCAACTCTCATGGAACACATCAACATTCATTTTTTAGGGTAGAACCCTAGGAATGAATATGCATATCATGAACTTTATTAAATAATCCCAAAGTGTTTCCAAAGTGGTTTAGCAATCTGTCCTCTGCCTAGCATAGGACAGTTCCTTTTTTGTCATGTCCTCACCATGATTTTCTTTGTCATAATAAAGCTTGTGAGCAGTAAATTGGCTTTCTTTATATTAAAAACAAAACCAAAAGAAAAAGGAGAGGCTAGGGAAATCACAGTCACTTAAGGGAAACAAAAACTGTGTCCTATCATTGAAATGAATTTAAGAAATGATACATAATAGCTGTTACTATTATAGGAAGATAATCACCCTTGCCCCTTACCTCTCACTGAATGTGAGGAGACCCAGCCTAGCTGATTACCTTCAATACCCCAGGGCAGTAATTATTTCCTGTAACAGCATGGAGGCTCCTAGAATGTTGTTGTCAAATTCCTCTTAGCACTATAGCTAAACACATTAAGCGAGGACTTTGTCAACTGTGAGGTCTGTGGGGATTAATCTGCCTTTTCTCACTACATAAATGACAGCTGGAATGTTTTTGGAATCTGCTTTACATTTTTCCCCTCAAGGGTCCAAGAAGAATTTCTTGTTGCAGGAAAACCAGAAACACAAAATAGAGGATTGCCATTAACTGACAAATTCATAAATATGTCTCCAAAAGAATGGCTAGAGAAAATTACAAAAAAAAAATCCCTATTACATTTGCATTCCTGGAGTTTACATAATTCTCCAAACAAGTGAAAATCCTCTATCAGCATTTTTCTTTCAACAGTGTTGACTGGAGGATGACTTGAAGGCAGAATGTTTAACATGCATTCAAATATTTTGGTTTATGTCTCTCTTACAATTACAACATATAATCTTATATATCCTTTGTGCTTTCCAATAAATAAGACATTTTTCTACCTTTTTCCAATTTTCTTTTTTATGAGAATATTTTCACTTGAACAGATTTTTTTCCCTTTTTCTCCTTTGTTTATTACACACAACCTTATGATTATGAAAATATTGGTAAGAGCTATCATTTACAGAATCTAAACTAGTCACTAATGTTTTGTAAAATGCCTAGCATGATTTATCTTATTTTTTTGTATTGATCTAGAAGACAGACATTTCTGTGATTTGAATATGGTTGTTCTCTGAAGTTCATGTTGGAATTGAATCCCCAGCATGAGAGAGAAAGACTGGGACAGAGTGGGAAATTTAAGAGGTGATTAGAGTTAATGAGTTGTCTGAAGAGTGGGTCAGCTGCAAATGCCTGTTACAGTTTGTACCTATATGTCCCCCAGAGCCTCATGTGCTCAATGGTGAGGCTTTTAGGAGGTGACTGAATCATGGATGTGCAACACTGGGATTAAGGGTGTGTGGTAGTGAATACGTCCATTAATTGGTTTAGCACAGTGGTGGTGTGGCTGAATGAAATTACTGAAGAAAGAAGCCCCAGCCTGGGTGTGGGTAGCACCGACCAATAGATTTGTAGCCTGGATGGGATAAAAGGGAAAGAGAGGCTTTCTACTTGCTGCTTTGCTGCTTTGTTGCCTTCTGCCTGCCATGAACTACTTCTCCTCTGTGATGTCCCTCTGCTATGGCACCTTGCCTTGGAGTCAGCCAACAATGAATTTAAACCTCTACAAACTGTGAGTTTAAACCTCTACAAAATAAACCTCTTCTCCTTTAGCTTGTGGGTGTCGGGTATTTTGTTCCAGTAATGAGAAAGTAACCGAGACAGCCCATTTGACAAAGTCTTTTACAAATCCCCTATCTCTTACCATGTGATGTCCTGCACTGTCGTGGGATTCTCATCAAGAAAGCCATCTTCCGATGTGAGTCCTTGACCTTAGACTAGATCATGAGCCAAAGTCAGCCTTTTTTCTTTATAACTTAGCTAGTCTGTGGAATTGTGTTATTAGTAACAGAAAATGGACTAAAGCATAATTATTTCCATTGTTCATATTAAAAGGCAAAGTTTAGAGGGAATATAATGGCCTAGATAATAGTGCTAGATGTACACACATGCCTGTCCATATCCTGGGGTAGCCCTTGTAACTCTACATTCTCCTATCTCCCCGAAATGCTTACTCTTCTGTCTTTTTCTCACAGGGAGCACCACAGACATTGGTCCTGTATGATCCTTATTTCTTTGGAAGTGCTCCATGCATGGTGATGGGTTAAATTATTTCAGGACTCTTACTGCACTTCTGACTCTTGCAAACACATGAATGACAGGGGCTTGTTACTTTCTAGGCTATATAGTCAATCAAGTGGTTCGATAAGACCATGGATCTATTATCTATTAACTCATCTGTTCTCCCCAAAGACCTGGTATCCTTTGGAGGCAGTGACCACATTTTATGCCTTTTGTTTCTTTTGAATGCTTATATGCACAATTAATGGTGTACCAGATTTACCAAATCTGGTAAACACAGGGTGCCCATTTAAATTTGAATTTCAGGCAAACAAAAAATTTTTAGCATAAGTATGTTTCATGTGATGTTTGGGACATATGTAATTTTTTCAAGGTTAGTTATCTAAAAGTTGAATTAAATTTGGCATCTTACATTTTGTCTGATTATTCAAGAATTCTTAGGTTAAAAATAAGTTTATTGCTCTAGCTTATTATAGGTGTAACTACTTATTGCCAATGGTACCTCACACCAAGTGTAGGTATAAAATGTTTCTCCCTGGTTTCTCTGAGGTTGACAAGACCCAGAAGTGATTGGGTGTGTGGTCTCTGTCGAAGTTACTCTAAGTATTTCTCACTGGAATTCTGTATTGAGCTGAGTCAGGAGCTGCCACAGAGGCAATGCCAGTTACCGGTTCTCAGCATGCACCCCCTTTCCTAAGCTAACTCAGCCCAGCCGGGTCCCAGTCACCAGTGTCTGACCCTTAGAAAAAGTGTCCATTTTATTTACTGACCAGGATTTCTCATCAATCTGACCACATTCCAAACTCGTATTGGGTGCCGAATATGCCTGTCATCTGATTTAACCCAAATATCAATTAGAAACCATTTCAGAACTCAATGTACCTGCCATCTGATCCCCCAACTCTATTCACAAGCTGAGCAAATGATCACCTGGCTGTCTATGCTACACCTGCATCTCTCGGGCCTCAGACCTATCTGAGTGCCCCTCTCTCAACAGGACTCAAACAAATGTAGTCACAGATGGAATATTTGGAAAGTATAAAGTGAGTGCATCAGTTATCTATTGGCAATAATGCTGATTAACAAACAACCACAAAAATCTCAGTGACATGCAGCAATAAAATTATTTAGCTCACAAATCTGTGGTCTTCTGCTAATCTACTCCATTTGCTGAAATCTGGGCTGCACTTGTGTGTGAATCTGGTTTCTGCAGGCGGAGTGTTAATGCTGGCTGGCTTGTTGCCATGTCCACTGCTTATGTGGTGAACCTGGATGGTTTTGCTGGGGAAAACTGTCCTGTCTTACTTATGTCTTTTCCAGCAGGCTGGCCTGTGGATGTTCTCATGGCAACACAGAGAAGTGGCCACTTTTCTCAAGCTTTCCTGAGTCACACCTGCTGCTGTTCCATTGGGCGAGGAAAGTCACAACATCCATCCAAATCCAAGGGTGTGGGGAAATAGTCTCTGCCATGTTAGAGGGTCTTGGACGAATAACAGGGTAGTAAAAACTGAGATTAGATTTCTGGAGCAGTAAATTGCAGGGAAATGAGACCAGAGATTTAGAAAGGAGACAGTTCAGGAGTTGCCAATCTTTAAAAAAAAAAGGATTGTTCATTGACTCTCTCTCATTTTTAACTAAATTGCAGTGGTTTTGCCACTTATATTTTTAGATATTACTTTCTCCAATTTTAAAATGAGGGGATTGTATTGAATCAAACCTTACTAATTTTCAGTCTCATCTAGCTAGGAAATCAGGTTTTCTTTTGGCCATAATAGGTTAATTAGTTTAAAAAATTGCTTTATAATGGTATGTGTTCTTCAGATTTCCATAGGTGTGTTATTCTAATCTTTAAACTTGCTATATTGCAGATTTATATTTTCTTCTTTTTTTCTAGTACTGCCGTATCAAATCCAGGATCACTTTACTACATTTCTCACCCTTTTTAATTTTTATTTTGAGTAAGAGTCTTGCTGGGTTCCCCAGGCAAGATTTGAACTTGCAATCTTCCTGTCTCTGCCTCCCAAAGGGCTGGGATTATAGGGGTGTGCCACCACACCTGGCCACACTTTATGTCTTCTGCTTAGATTTTAAACAATTTGAAGTTGCAAATTCACAGATAATTTTTAAGGTCTCTTTCAGTTCTGTTTCTTATCATCAGAGAAGCATGAGTATAAATTTGAGATGGCACTAATTAGGTAAAACAGCATAAGTGAAAAAAATAAGTTTTATACAATCCCTATGAAAATATTAGTGGATTAAGACTAATATCATTATGACAAGGGAACAACTGAGATAAATTGCTTAATTAAGGCAGGAGACATTATTAGGTCGAAGATGACAATGGATTCTTGTCTATTTACCTGTCCCAGGAGAAAAATGCTAGATGAATGTATAAGTGAATATATTGTTGTAGTAGAAATTACAACTACAGAACAGTACAGGCATAAGAAATATTTTTAATGTTAATATTTTTATTTTCATTTAAATTTGATTCTGTGAGCTTCTTTCTTCTTTGTGGTATGTGAAATTGAACAGGGGCCTTCACATCTTCTAGGCAAGAACTCTACCTCTGAGCAATGTCCTATCCCAATCCTTTGAAGTGCTTGTAAGTCTCTATTGTAATCACTTTGAAATGAATGTCACGATGCCTTTGAAAGACAAACTACCCGTACGTAGAGGTGAAATAAAAGATGCTTTCCATCTCGATTTATACTCTCCAGAATTGAGAACATATGCTTCAGGTATAGCAGACTTCAGAGAATTTTCTTCGGCATGTACGCTGCAGCACATGGACTGAAATTCATGAAAGATGCATACTTACGTATCTGTGAGTTGCCTGCTAGACAAGATTTCTTGCCAGCATTTGGCTTCAAAACCAATCATAGTGGTGTATTCACATCTGTTGTGTGAAACCAATGAAAAAAAAAAAAAAGAAACAGGCCTAAGTGTTTCAACCCAGAGGATTTCAGTCTGTAGCTCAGTCAGAACTGCATCATTTAAAATGCAGGTTATAAATGGGTTTGTTTGGCTGCTTTGGACGATTTAGGCTCACTGACTTTCTACTGGCAAAATGGGACATGGCTGAAACCATATCAGTGGAGGGAGAATCTTGAGTATCACATATTGAGAATCAGGAAATGCTAAGAAAATTGATTATGTTTTTCACATATAAAGTGTAATTTCAGCCCTTGAGAAATAAATTGAAAACTTTTGAGCCCAGATGATAATTTTAAATTATGAAATGGAGAGTAAGCAGGTCTTATCTAAGGTAGAAGCAGAACATCAGGAAACGTATTTCATTACATATGCCTGTCAATGTAGGTCACGATCTGATTTTAAAATGAATAGAAAAATAGTTCTGAGAATGAAGAATACACACTATTAGGGATAGCCACTGAGAGTAGGTGTGGAGGGCGAAGTATTCCACAAATTGTGCCATACTCCACCACAGGCTAAGCAGGGAGGTTTGGCCCTGTTATTATTGTTATTCATACTTTACAGGTAAAGAAACTCAACTTGAAAATGATAAGTTTACACAAAGGTAGTAGAAATAAAATCCCCAAACAGACCAACTTTAAGAGGGAAAGTGTATTTTTAAAAATTGTGGTAAATGTGTTTTATAAGTGCAGTATTATTATATACTATACATAAATTGATATACCAACATGTTAGGACAATATAATCAATTAAGAAATTACTATACAGTATAAAACAGAATATATATGGTGTATGTATTATATGAAATACATACTGCTTAAAATTTACTCTAAAATATATAATGAAATGATAATTATAAAATGTATACAATGCTATATACATCGTATATAAATATATAATATGACTTTTGCCATTTTAACCATTTTAAAGTGTCCAATTCAGCGGCATTAATTACATCCACAATATTGTGCAAGCATCACTAGTATTTCTGAACAGAAACTCTGTAAATATTTAGCAGTAAATTCTTTTCTCCTCTCCTCCAGCCCTTGGTAATCACTAATCTACTTTCTGTCTCTGTGAATTTGCCTGTTCTAAATATTTCATGTAAGTGGAATAATTCAATGTTTGTTCTTTTGCGTCTGGCTTATGTCACTTAGCATATACTAGATTTTGTTTTTCCATTTATCTGCTGTCAATAGACACTTGTGTTGTTTCTACATTTTGTCTATTGTAAATAATCCTTCTACGATTATAAATGCAAATATCTGTTTATTTATTTTTTAATTCATATGTGTGTATACCTTGGTGTACAATATCTGGATCATATGATAATTATAGGTTTATTTTTTGAAGAACAACTCAAATGTTTTCCCTAATGGCTGTGTAATTTTATATTCCTATGAACAATGTACAGGGTTCCAGTTTCTCTACACCCTCATTGACATATATATTTTCAGTTTTTTTTTTTTTTAATTATAGCCAGCTTGGTATATATGAAGTGGTATCTCATTGTTTTAGTTTGCATTTTCCAAATGATTAATGATGTTGAGCATCTTTCCATATATTTGTTGGTTAATGGTATATTCTTTGAGAAAATGTTTATTCAAGTCCTTCGCCCACTTTTTTTTTTTTAAGCAAATTATATTTTTCCTGTTGAACTGGAGTTACTTTATACATTGTGGAAGGCAAACTCTTATCACATAAAGCATTTGCAAATATTTTTCCAATTCTTTAGATTGTCTTTTCACTATTATGATAATGTGTTTGCTGCACAAAGTTTTAATATTGATGTTCAATTTATTTATTTTTATTTTGTTGGAAGTACTTTTGTTTACATATCAAATAATCCATTGGCAAATTTGGGCCTATGGATAATGTCATTATCAGAAGAGATAATTGCTGAAAATTTGGCAGATAATATTCTAGGTGCTCTTTTTTTCATTCTCCTATAATTAATTCTCTCACCAATTTTTAAAAATATATAGTCAAACCCATGAAGACACATAGTGTGCGCCAAATTATTTTTGATAAATTAATTTTAAATGTTTGATTTCTTAAAAATTAACCATGTCATTTAGAATTGCAATTATTTAGATGTGCTGGAATTTTATTTTATAAACATCTTCAATGAACCACCTCTTTAAATTAGTCTGTAGAATGTGTGTAAAGCATATATTTATTTGACAGTAATTTAAACTTTTCTAATTTAAATTTTAATGATTTTTTCATATGTGATTTTCTCACTGTACTTACATTTTCTTAACGTGTAATTGCAAGTTTACATCTACTTTGACTCATGAATAATTCGGGATGTTTAGTTACTGTTGAGTAAGTGGTGATAGTGGATCTAGGCCATTGTTTGTGGTATCTTTCACAGTAATTTAGCTCAATGCCTTGTTCACAGGTGGTTCTGGTGCAGTCAACCAGTCAAAAGTCTTTCTGGTTGACTCTGATATATGAGGTGGAATTTCTCTCTTTATGCATGAAATTTATGATTTTTATTATGCCCCGGTTTTTCTATCTCTGCCTCCACTTAAAATAGAGGCCTTTACTATTGTCCTTAGTGCAGTATGCGGCCACAAATCAGTTTCTATTTCCTACCTGGTAATTTTTACGCTATTTGAAGCTTTTCAAATATGCAACCAATTGGCTGCTGGAAACAGGAGAAAAGGCAGGACTGTGGTCTCACGTTCCTCTGCACAAGAACTGTAGGGATGGTTGCAATTCATCTCGTCAGCACGATTATAGAGCTCACAACTAGAGAACGTGTGATGGGAGAAGAAAATAGTGCACCCTTCTCTTGCTGGGCGTTTCTCAACAAGTGAAGAAAAACTAAGCCACATAACAGCCTGGATCATGTATTGGTCGATTCCTTTCACACACACATTCTTGTTACTATCATATTTTGTTTGAGACGTTTTTGGAGCTGAGAGCCTCTTATTTAAATACTAGAATATATCTCATGCTTCTTGAATATTTTTGAAGTTATTCAGTGAGCTTTTACAGAAACCATAAAAAAGAACTTTTGGCCCGATGATATTTCTGAACATGAATATACTCCAGAGAGCTTCTTAAGTGACCATCTCAGAGCCTGACGACACACACTGTGTCCATGTGGTTCGTGCACTTTGACAAATGCAAAGGGTGCCAAATAGCAGAAGAGGTTCAGCAATACTTTGGACACTCAGTGCCAGTGACAAGCCTGGTCAAAAGAATTTACATCACCTGAAGAAGCGACTAGATACAAATATGTACCTAACATCTGAGTAAAGGAAGAATATTAAAATGAGTAACAGTTCTTTTAGGAATAAGATACTTAGATGTGAGATTTAAGATAGAAATTTCACATATATAGAAAAGTAGAGGTTGATTTGCTCTACAGAAATAATTTAAGCACTAACTGAAAATTTTGTATCAGCCTTTAAAATGTTAATTTTATTATTAGATTTCAAATATGGTGCATTTTCAGGAATTTGCCTTGTGCATAAATTTTTTAAAAATATGGCAGCTTGTATTTTTTTAAATACTCAGATTATTTCTCATCCCAAAACATCTCTTAAAATACAACTTTTTTTACTCTTCCTCTATAGAAGTGGGTATCTATGATTTCTTCCACTTAATTATTCCAGGCTTGTGATAATGCCAGTGGTGACTGTGTAATGTCTAAGACAAAATTATAAAAAATAATGGGGTTCCCCTCTGTCTATTTTA
This sequence comes from Hystrix cristata, assembly GCA_004026905.1. Taxonomy (NCBI): domain Eukaryota; kingdom Metazoa; phylum Chordata; class Mammalia; order Rodentia; family Hystricidae; genus Hystrix; species Hystrix cristata. The sequence goes on along the minus strand of PVJO010008090.1, from coordinate 63,731 downwards.
TTGTGGACTTCAGAGAAAACAAAATGATGAATGTTGGATTACACTGTTAAATTTTGGGGAAAGGGGCTATTATGCAACAATAAATAAATGTAATAAGATCTATTGGATAATGAACAATATAACATTAATACTTTTTAACGAATACATCCAATTTGTGTGTCAAACTTAGAAAACACATTTAAAAAGTAATATATTTAATTAGCCCTTATTAAATATTGAGGGACAATTGTATTTATCAGAGATGGGAACTATTGGAGGACTTAAAATCAATCTTTGATTTTAAGTGGAAGTGGGAAGACTGTGTAGACTAGAAAATGCGTGTGAATGCATCAGAAATAAACTGAAGTGAGTACTTCAGGGGTAAAGGCCTTTGAGGAATAAAAAGCCTGAAGAGGTGATTTAATGTTAACTTCTTCTGGGAAGATTTAAAAGCTGCAGATGAGAGACTGAGAAGGTGAATGAGGAGAAGGCTGTTGTGCACGTTGGCCATTATCTTTAGAGTATCACAAGGCTAGCGACATTTTTAAAGCATAGTGAGGTCAGTACAGTATTACATTTGTGTGTTCAATGGAGTCTAATTTTTAAAACTTGTGTGTGTTTTAACGTGTAAACATTTTAAATTACTTGCCGGATACTTCACCTTTAAATTTAAAATGAGAAGGGTTCCATACTCATCACATAGTTTATCCCATCCCTTGTTTAACACTGGTATCATTTCCAACCTTGAGAAATCTAGATCTACCCTTCCAGTGAGCCTGTTTCCTAATGTGTGCCTTGCCTGGATGACCACCTGGGTGACACAGGAAGTCACGTGGAGTGTTCTAAGAGTACTACAGAACATAAGACACAAAGTGAAGACATGCAGATAGAAAGTTAAAAAAAATAATTTAAGAAAGGGGGGGAAGAAGAGGGAAAACCAAGATGTATCATGTACAGGTACAAAATAACCATGTTGATTATGATCATTATGTATACAATGTACCAATACATGTTCTTGGTAAAAATAATAAAAAAATTTAAAAAAAAAAGAAACATATTAGCCTCTTGTAGTACCTGTAACTCACCTTCTCTATAAAGTTACATGACTTGGCAATTTTTCACCAGGGTGGGTCTGTGAAAGTTTGTATTACATTATTAAGTTCTTGATATTCTACACAAAAAGGACCATTTCCCATCACATACTGTGTTAGTCTTTATAAAACAAGATGTAGGATAGATGGCTTTTCATGGGTGTCAGTCAACTTACTGTAAAGATATCTGCATTAGATCAGCAGAGATGTTAATGTGTAACATATTCCATTGTGTTTTTCCAGGGCTGAGGAATATCAAACAGAGAGGAGTTGAAAGAATAAATAAATTGTACCTACCTACATTTACTAAAGAATAAATTGGGCAAAAATCAGCTGAGTCCTACAAGGTTTTCCTTGACTTTTCATAATGGTTAGGTCAGGCCTCCCTGGCCTGGGTAGCAGTGAGGCTGCGTGGATTCTGGGGACGCTTGGAAACCCCCGCAGCGGCAGGGCCTGTAGTCATTCTGGACACAGGGCACTGGAGGGTGGACAGGAACGCCAAGCTATTTTCCACATGCAATTCTGAGCATGGTCCCGCTTCAACGCCCTCATTAGCAGTCATACAACTTGTTCTTTGGGAAGATGAATTACTTTGTTATACTTAAGAAAAAATAACTGGAAAGAAAATATTTCTGAAAACAAACAAGCCACCCTCTAAGAAAAATTCAGCATAATAATGAATGCTACAGCCAAGAAGAAATGCTTGAGGGATTATCCCCCACGGTGCTGTTTCTCTCCAATAAAGCAGGTAATTGGGAGCTAACCATATTGGTTTTGGATTCAGCTCTAGTCAGTCACACTAATTAATGCGCTTGATTTAATATTTCATACTTGGACTTAGGGGCTTATCAACACATTATGCAGATTTATGGAAAATTGGACACAAATGAATACTTGGAACAAATAGCCCTGATGATTTTTAAAACAAATCTGTGATACTTTACTATGACTTTAGATTGATGATTTTTATCCTTCGCATGTCAGATCTTTTCTGGTTTCACCATCTCTGGGTTATTTGAAGAGCCCTCCTTCATTTCCTTTCATTTGGGGGAATTGGACCAATTTTTTCGTATTTATGCCAGACTTCTCTCTAACATTAAGCTGCCTTCTCTATAGATGAGTTTTCTTTTATTTTCATAACTTGGAATTGTTTGAGATTTTGAGAATGGAAGGCATCCATTTGCAGAAAGAGAGTAGAGTTTGTTAATGTTCATGAAAAAAAGTAAACAAAATTCTTCATTAGGGTACTGAGAGTATGCACTTGATCAGGTTTTTAAAAAAGTAACGAATGTTAAATATTGGTTTTTAAACAAAGTCTTCTTGAAAATTTTAAATAATAGGAAGTATATAAAATAGAGAATGTTATAGGTTGGGAGTGGTGGGGATAAAATGGAAAGCCTTAAATTGTGGGGGGAGCTGAATTCTATTTGTAGGTCAAGCACAGATTCTTGCTTGGAGGAACAGGAGTAATTGTCAGTCCTTTTGAGGGTGATGGAAGCTTGAGACACTGGTTGGCTTTAACATCAAATTATACGGCCTTTCTTTACCATCTCTGTCATTTACATCCATCTTTTCTTTTCCTTCTCCTCCTGGGCATCCTGAGTTTCAGTCATCCTAGTAAGTCTTCTTGCTCTTCTCAGTCTAATAACACAGATTTCAAGATGAATGACAGGTCTTCCTTCAGAGATTAATGGATATCCGGTTCGCCACACATGGTCGGGGGCACAGTTCTGAGGTTTGTGAAATTCATTTTTGCTGTGGTTATTCTGTCAGGCCAAGACAGCAAGGTGAGAAGGAGCAACAGAAAGGAAAATTTTTCTTTTTCTGTACTCCATGTTATTTTTCATTCAGCGTATTGAGCTTTTGGCTTTGAGTCGTGCCTTCATTTATTCCCATTATCCATCTCTTCTGTGCCATTTTTCTTTCTCTGGTTGTTCTCTCACCTTTATCTTTTACTCAGTCTAGATCTAGTTACACACAAAGACATAAAAGTTAGAGGCAACTGCCCAAAGGAAGAAGAAGACTGAGCTAACAGCAGTTCACGGGTTTTTTTCTCGATGGATCTTATTGCTCCATCAGAAGCAGTGAGAGGGAACTTTGGAGGAGACGGGTCTATGTCACTGTGGACATAGATGGAGGAGACCAGCCACTGCCAAGCGCCGACCTTCATGGAGGGAATCTCTTCTAGGACCACCCACTGGTTGAAGTCAAGCAGAAGCTAGGAGGTGAGAAAGTGCGGTTTCTATCATCCATGGAGGTCAGCGTGTGTGCGACAGAGCAGGATGAAAAAGGATAGAGACTGAATTTAGAAAAGAGATATCCAGCACAGAGAGTGAGAAGACAGGCCACCGTGAGAATTCCTCACTGAAAAAGAATTGATTTTATCTTGTTAACTGATACATAAATTTCAATAGTAAAAAAAAAAAAAACCCTTAAGAATAAGCAATAGACCTAAAAAGAAAGAAGGCATATGAATGGCCAATAGGTATATGAAAAAGTTCTCAATTTCTGTAATTGTCAGGGAAATGAAAATCAGAATTCCAGACAGTATCATCTATTATCAAAAAGACAAACGATAGTATGCGCTGATGAAGATGTGGAGGAAAGGGCACCCTTACACACCGTTGGTGGGAAGGTGAAATAATGCAGCCATAATGGGGAGCAGTAGGTGATTCTTCCCTTTACCTGGAACCCAAATAGCCTCATCCACGCAGATCTTCATCTCTTCTTGGAGCATTTCTAAGATGATGAGATGATGGTTTATTACTTTATCACTGTTAATGAATGTTTAGTTAAGCATGGGTTTCTGCCAAATCAGCAGTTTTCTCTTTCTCCTTAGTTTTTTTGTCCCATATTCTGCTCGCTCCTCCCATTTTTCTTTTCATGAATTCTTCAGGCTCAATGCTTGTTCTGTTTCTTCCCCTGCCGTGCTTCATTTTGGCCTCTGGGTTTGGAGGTGCTTATCTTCTTTATATTCATCTGATATGTTACTCTGTATTTTTACACTTAATTTTTAAAATTATCTATTGTCTTTACCCAGTTGTAGATCATGTCTTGTGACCTCTATTCCTTTAAAAGTGTAAAGCTTCTAACAAATAGATATTAGTATGTGTGACGATATCCTAGTAACATGGAAAATACAAACCATGAAAAATCAACTACAACCACATAGTCAAATCTAAGATTTAGAAAATGGAGAAATGAAAACCATCTTGCTGGTCTTCTATAGCTTTGTTATCTGGTTCTTTAGCACCAGAGCTTTTTGAAGTCCTACCTGATGCTTCCAAGGAGAGTCTTGGTCTTGCTTCTCTATAGGTGTGCTACACAGCGGATCTGATTCCTAGTTACTATAGTTCAAATTTAAGTAATGATATCCAATTTACAAATTTTTTTATTTCAAGGATTGAATGTGATGTGTTAAGTAAACAATATACATCAATGCTTGTTATTACATATGCCCCCAAATATTTTTGAGTAGTCTTAATGAAAGCAAAGTCCTACACTGTTCTTTGTAAGGATCATAATCAAAATAAAATAAAAGTTACATTTCAGAAACAAAAAGAATGCTATAGCTCTTTACTATAAGTTTTACTAAACTGACTGGATTAAAGTTGTATTTTTCTTTATTCAATTTTTACAATGTTATTCTGAAAATATAACACATGTTTACAATAAGAACAATTCTGAAGATTTCCTATTGGTCTTAGCCACGTGTTTCTTGGTTCTTTTTATCAACGTGCTAGTCTTCCCTGTTACTGCTTTCCTCTCTGATCATTGCCCTCCTTTCTAGGACCACATCACTCTTCCTCCTGCCGGAAGTTAGAGTGTCCCAAATGAATTTCATGCCTAGGAAATGGGTCAGAAGCATAATTCAATTAAGAAGAATGTTAGTGAAATCATTATTTGCAGTATCAAAGATAGCAACTGAGTCCACAGAACTAACTTGCTGTCTGTGGCTTAGAAATCTTTTTTTTTTTTTTTTTTTTTGGTGCTGGGGATCGAACTCGGGGCCTTGCACTTGCTAAGCAAGCACTCTAACCACTGAGCTAAATCCCTAGCCCTGTAGTTTAGAAATCTTGATACTACATTTCTCTAATTGCATTCAGTGGAAGAGTAGCATCAGGAAACATATTCTTCTAAAAAACAGTCTTACAAACTAAACATTTTTTGGAGAATTTCCTATAGTAGAGATTTACCCTGTACATTATTAGTATAATAAAGACTCTGAGAAGTACCTTTTAAAATTTTACTTAGCTGACATTTTTGCCTAATAAAAAGAAAGATAGGGAAGGGAAGAGGACAGAAAGACCTGATGATTCTTGGGGAAAAGATCCATAAAAGCAAACAAACAAACAAACAAACACAAAGACTATGGTTGGCAATGAGTCTAGGATTTTGAGAGAAATGGATGTATCCAACAATTATTTTGCTATATGATAATTATTTTAACATTCTCCTTCTCTTTTCTCCAGTTTTTAATTTGAACTTATAACATTCAGTAATGATTTAGGGAATGTCTTCGATTTTAGGAACTGAAACAACATGCTGAGTCTTGCTATATGGCTAGTATGTGGTGAAACAAGAAGTTGCTCATGGAAAGAGACATGTGGAGTTGTACAGAATGGGAAGATCTTATCAATAAAATTCTTGATAATACATAAAATTGAAGGAATCTCATTTGTCAAAAGAAAGAAAAAGATATGGGGAATGCGCAGGTTGGCAGGGAGGGATTTCAGTGGTAGCATCCACTACACTGCTAACCTTCTTATGTGGGATTAGAATTGTCAGGTTCAATCTTGATTATATACAGCCTTCATTTCTATGGACTAATGGCTAATAAGTAGCCATAGCATCACACATTCGATGACTATACATTAGAAAGCCATCTCTTAATCTCCCCCCCCCAAAAAAAAAACCCTCTCAGGTGTAATTATGCTGATTACTGAAACAAAGATGAATGTCACACAGATCGTGCTTCAGTGGAGTCTTGTGATGTAAAATGTACATATAGTTGGATTCGGTTCTGAGTTGGCTATCAGGAGCAGGTAGACTCTGCAGGTTGTTTCCTTTTCTTTTCTTTTCAAGCCACTGATGAGCAGTGGATCTTACCTTTCCTAGTGGGAACTTTTTACCCTTTGAGTACTATTTCCTTACTTACCTCTTCGTATTGCACCTGCCAAACATGTTTCTACTTTGTTTCTATGACTTTGACTACTTAAATCTGCTTTAGATTTCTCCTATACGTAGAGCAATATAGTGTTTGTCTAATTTCACTTAGCATGATGTCTTCCAAGTTTATCCACGTTGTTGCAAATGGAAGGATTTTCTTCTTTTTAATATTTCATTGTATGCATATACCAATGTTCTTTAGCCATTCATCCACTGATGGACATTTAGGTTGCTTCCATTACTTGAGTATTGTGCATAATAATGCAATGAACATGAGAATGTGGATAGTTTTATGAAACCCTGATTTTAGTTACTTAGGGTGTTGTGTCAATTAGCTTTTCATGATTTAAAAATACCTGATATAATCTACTTATAAAGAAAAAAGGATTATTCTGACTCAAATTTGAGAGGTTTCAGTCTATGCAGTTTGGTCCCATTGCTTTGGGCCAGTCACAGCACATTATGGGAATGTGCAGGGGAAAAAAACCACTCATCACATGGCCAAGAACCCAAAAAAAGAAAAGAAATGATTAGAAACCTACACTTTCCTTTAAGAATATACCCCAGTGTATGAAAGCCCTCTTGTTAGACCCTACCTCTTATGTTTCCACCATGTTCAGATACCGCCAAAGTGGGGACCAAGCCTTTAACACATGGACCATTGAGGGACGTCCAAGACCCAAAATAGAACAGGCATTTACCCATAAGTGAGGTTTTTGGATTATTTGGGAATTCTGCTTTTGAGAAATCACACAATTTCCTATAGTGTGTAAACCAATTTACATTTTCACTAACATACCAGGGTTCCTTTGCCTCCACATCCTCACCAACACTTATCATTTTTTTTTTTGATAATAGCCATTAGAACAGGTGTGAGGCTTTAATCTCGTGGTGGTTTTGATAGTCATTTATTTGATAATTAGTGACAGTGAATACATTTTATATAGCTGTTGGTCAGTGGTATGTCTTTTTTGGAGAGATGTCTGTTTATTCAGTTCCTTTGCCCATATTAATTTGATATTTTCTTTTTGCCACTAATTTGTAGGTATTCTTTATATATTTTAAATACTCTTTATTAGATATAGAGTTTTTTAAAAAATATTCTCCCCTTCTGTAGGTTGCCTTTTTGATTTGTTCATTATTTCCTTTGCTATGCAGAAGATTTTCATTTTGATGTAACCTCATTTGAGTATTTTTGCTTTTCTTCTCTGCTTTTTGTATATATCCAAGAAATCATTGTAAAGGCCAATATCAGGAAGTTTTTTTCCTGTGTATTTATGTATGTGTTCTGTTGGTTTCAGGATTTATGTTGAAGTTTTCAATCTATTTTAAATTGACTATTTGTGTGTAGTGTAAGGCAAGTGTCAAACAGTAGTATTTTGGATGTATATATCCAGTGTTCTCAACATCATTTATTGAAAATATTCTTTCTCCATTATGTTTTCTTGGCATCCTTGCTGCAGATCAGTAGATTGTATATAAATGGGTTAATTTATGACCTGTACATTGTATTCCATTTGTCTGGTTATTTTGGTGGCAGTGCCATACCATCTTGATTACTATAGCTTTGAGGTATATTTTGAGATCAGGAAATGTGATGCCTTCAGCTTTGCACTTCTTGCTCGAGATTACATTAAATATTCATCCTGCCTTGGTTTTGTGTGAATCCAATAATTGTTCTTTCTATAAAGTGCTATCAGGATTTTGACAAAAAATTTGCATCACATTATATAATTTTCCATTTTTAAATTAATACATGTTTGCAGTACATGCATTTTATAATCACCTTGGGGAGTGGGTGTATGTACATAATACAACTTCCTTCCTTTTTTAATCCCCTTCCCTATCACTCCCCTAACCTCCCTCCTCCTTATTCCCCTTTCCTCATTTTCATTCTTATTGATATTATTAATCTTAGCTTATGTTTATGGCATATGTTTATATTCATTATTAGGTTGCTGTACAGGGCATGTCTTTATTCCACTTATTTTTCCTTCTGCCCTCCCCACCTCCTGTCTGTTGGACCCCTTCCCATTTGCAAGAAATCCAACTCCTTGTGTCCTTCTATCTGTCCTTTATTGATCTCTGTATTTTGGCTTGCTCAAGTGAGAGATACCATGCATACTTTATTCAGACGAGAGAGGTATGTAATCTTGTATGTTATATCATTTTTTAGCGTGTAGTTGAGTTTTACTTGGTGGTATTTTGCTGATAACTTTTGTATCCGTGTTCTTTAGTGATACTGACCAATTGCTAACTTTCCTTGTGGTGTCTTGGTCTGGCTTCGGTATCAAAGTGATCTTGGTCTCATAAATTATGTTCAGAAGCAGTTCATATAGTTTTTGTGAAATAGTTTAAAAAGAATTGGTATCGATTCTTTTTTAATCGGTGGGTGGAATTCATCTGTCAAGTCATCCTATCCTGGACTTTTCATTTTGGGAGATTGTTGGTTACCGATGCAATCTCCTTGTTTGTTACTAGTCTGGTCTTGCTTTCCATTTCTTCTTGATTCACTCCCGGTCAGTTATGTGTTCTTAGGAAGATGCACCATCCCCTCACCTTCCAGCCACGTGGGCTGCTCCTTTTCTTTAGGGAGGTGCACTGAGCCCTTGCAACGATGCGCTCAAACTACTTCTCTCTGTCTCCCACATTCGCTTCCACCTTGTAAAGCAGTTTGCCGAGTTCTAGGACTGTCTTCTGGAGTTCATGGGGCACCAGTTTTGGGGCTTCACATAATTCTGTCTGTAGAGGTGCACGTGTTGGTTGTTTTGAGTCTGCACCTCTTTTCTGCGTGCTTTGTTACCTCCTGATCATCCAGCAATCCGATTTCCTCAGTGTTACGAATGTGGCGAGATGGAAACAAGCGTCCTGTGCAGTGCCCCCAAATGCAGCGGAAGCCACAACCTCTTTTGTTCTCTTTAGAAGTCGTGGGCTGGAGAGTCCTCTCAGAATCGAGATCTTCCTGCCTTAGGGAGGGTGATTTGGAGGAAGCCCAGCTGTTCTTTCTTCCCCTTTTGAAATGGTCGCTCACGCCATGCATATTTTAATCTACCGGAATGCTGGAATCTCGGTTAGACCGCGTAGCCCTCATGAAGATATTTTTATTTGTAAATGGCTGTCAAATTGGTTTTTTTGTGAGGTGACAAAGGCTGGGACCTACTATTCTGCACCGTTTCACTGCTACCTTTGGGATTGCTTGGTTTCTTAAAATGAGAGCTGATCAAGAAAAGTTCTGAGTAGAGAAGAAAACTCTCCGTGGGAGGATCCCTCACTTCTAACTGCCTAACTGACGAAAAGACTGTTTTCATTCTTCTGATTAAAAGCTGGTAGTACCACAAGATCCCAAACAATCCATTTCAGGACATTTTCACTCTGGTACTAGATTTCAGAATCACCATATTAGTATTTGTCTAAGTAAAGGAAACTTTCATTCAGCAGTGTGGTTATAAAAGTTAAATAACAGACTGAGGAAACAAAAAACTTCAATTTGTAGTATTTGCCAACTAGTGGTTTAAAAACTCTCTTCTACTATGGCGAATTTGAAGGTACTAAAATTACTGAATAACAAGTTATGAAAAGATTCACAGCAGCACACCCATATATAGTATTTATATTGTACAGATACAATAAATGTGAATAATGTTAAGAGCTTAGAAAATACTGTAATATTAGAAATCTAAATTCTGAGTATTAAATTTTGAAAATATGTATATTTTAAGTTTGCATAATTGACTTGTTAATAATGGTTGTATTTAAGAATAGGATCACAGCATTCATGAAAATTTGAGAATTGATTCTCGTGAGTTGGTATAAACTGCTTCTATGATACTCCTGCCTATGTCTACAAGGGATAACTTGAGGACTACTGCCAACTTTTCTGCTTCAGATTATCTCCCAAGTCATTTCTTTAGCCAGAACCCATAATACTTCCTTTTTTGGGGTTCAGGCCGTGGATGTCCATGATAACATGAAAATGAATTGTCCGAGTGAAGTAACCCATCGTTATTAAATATGCATCTGTGTGAGTGGGACACACAGATGGTTGATGAAGTGAGAAATGATACAGGACATTTATGGCACACGTACTGATATAAGAAGGGGCAGAATGACAGAGAGCCCCTGTGCAGGAGCTTTGGCATGCTGAGTAGCGAGGGCTCATAAATACAGTACTCAGAACTCTGACTTCCTACATATTTTATTGAAGACACTGTGAATTTTTTTTATTGTGGATTCTGACTTGCACTAACCATGCTTAGAATAAAAACAAATAAACAAACAAACAAGAAACATGTCTTCTCCTACTACCAATAAATCAATTCCCTTTTCTTCATGAATTATGACAGAACTTGATAATGGCTATAAAACTTGATGCTGATAATAACAATTTTTCTCCGTAGAGATCAAAGCTTTTAGAGATGAAATCGTGAACAATTCATGAACATTTCAAGATGAAGTTTTCGGATTTTTTTTTTTTTTTTCCTGCGTGGCTTCTCTTCTTTCTTTGTGATTTCTGAGATCAGAAGCTAAACTTATACTGACTTAAGAAGTTATGCATTAGAGTCTCTCTAAATGCACCAGAGCATACTAGAGAGAGAGCTTACGGAGTCTGACTTTGGCCACAGCATCTTTAAATGTAGAAAGAAGACATCAGGATATTAATTAACTCTCTCAAGCATAAGAACAACAAATGAAAGCATGGTTTAAACTAAAATCACTTAGTATCTGTCTCCCTATTGATCTTATGTTCTGTGAAAACTGAGCATTTCTTTTTTATTTTTTTCCTTTAGTGTTTGCTCCAGTGACACTGAAGTTTTTGTGCAGAACATAGAGGCTGTTCAGTTAATATTTGTTACATAAATGAATCTGTGTGCCTGTTACCCTGATAGAGTATAGTTGGATTAACTCAGCTTGGGTTGGTTTCTTTATTTAGCACTTTCGTGACAGGATATGGAATGTCTATATGCTTTGGTTACCTCACATATAAAGTAATAAAAATATCAGTACCTATGTCATATGGTTGTGTTGAGATTTAAGTGAGGTAATTAACAGAGGCCCACAGTACAATGTCTGACACAGCAAACTCCTGATAGATGCTAGTTATTATTATCCTCTTATTTGATGAAGAGACACTGATTATATTCCTTGCATTCTATATTTGATATCATTATAAATACAAGGATATTTAGGATAGTTTATTATATGAATGCTCACCTCTCTTAGATAATAACCTTGGAGATCCTGACATGAGCAAAAATGATAGAAAAAATTATGAAGGCTTCCAAGTTGTTACCAGCATGAACTTGGACAATTACTGAGATTGTTAAGTTAAATTTTATTTTTCATATTGCCTAAAAGTTTAGTATATAATACAATAATGTGGGTGTTCAATAAACGTGAAATAAAAACATTTTATATTAACCATCAATGGGAAATAGTCTCCCAGGTTAGTGCCTGTGAAATATTAAGCTTGGCTTATTAACTCAAATGGGCTGTTATTAAAACAAGGAGCAACCTTGGATTTCTTCATTACAATTTTTCCAATTCTTGTTTAAATATGCTTTTAAAATTCAGGCCATCACCGCCTTAGTGTTTGACATAATACATTTGGTTGACTTTTATGTATAGCAATAATGATGGCTGAATATGTCACCACCATTACACAACAAATTGTACGTTCTTGTGATATGCCCTCAAGCAGCCTGTCTGTTAGGTAGAAGAGCAAATTATAGGACTTAGATAATCTTCTTTCAGAAGCATGGTATTTGTAAGCTTTTAATTGTCTAGGCAATTATAGGACCTTCTGTTTCTGTAGCCTTTGTTATGTAGTGGGCAAAAATAAAAGATTGTCATTATTTCTACATATTTGAATCTCGAGATGTATTTGTTCTATCGGGAGCCAAAATTTCCTGTGTATTTGACATCCGAATTTAGAACCAAAACATTTTCATGCAGACTTTAGGGTCTTTCCTTGAATTGAGAGATTTCTTTTTTCTTTCAGAATGCTGAGGTTGATATTATTTTGTTGATATTATAAATGAGACTGAGTTGTCAGGCAAGGAAGGCTCCATAAAGGGAATGGAAGAACAGTGATTCATTTGCCTGCAGGGGAGGCGCACCACACTGTCGTGGGGTGATGTAAAGAAGGTCAGTGTGCATGCCCATGTGCGCTGCCGCAACCCTGTCCTCCAGGATTTGGGTTATATGCTACCGCATCTCTCAGAATCCATTTCTTTCCAGTTGTTTTGAAAGTGACAGGGTCATGAGGGTGTATCATAGCATTTTGGTGACTACCACTGTAAATAGATTTTTTTTTTTTGACTTGTAGGTCCTCTACTGCTTCTCCATCTTTAAGTGATTGGAAATCTCATCTTGTAATTTTCACTGCACTTTAGTACAGTGCGCTTTGCTTTCTTCCAGTCTGAAGTAATGTGACGCTTCTTTGCAAACATCCTACGCAGGGTGCTCAGCAGGGAGTCATTCTAGCATACTAGTACTGTCTTCATGCAAAGACTGAATACAAAAGAGTCTCAGAAATGATCATGATGATTAAGGTTCTAGTTGATGGTGCCCTTGATATGATGTTCAATATTCCCTACAAATACATTCACCTGCCTTCTAAGTGAATGACAGTCAGAAAAGGTAGAGATGCCCCTATTGAATGGACCAAAATTTGTCTCAGTAGCATAATATGCTAATATGCAATTCATTAAGTCTTATGCACATAAGAGCAACGATTCATCAGTATTGTCATTTCAGTCACAATCCGAAGCATAGTCACGTCTGTCTTCCTCTCTAATGGAGGGAGGGCTACTTCTCCATCCCTAACTCCTTGATAAAAAGAATCAGTTAGTACCTAGTTTACCTTCGTCATATTTAAATTCAATAAAAGAAGGAGCTTTTAGAATGTGTCCCAGTTACAACTTGTATGGATTTTTAGACTATTATATATATAATATATAATTTTAAATAATATATTCTGAATATTATATATTATAATATTATATTAGAATATTATGTATTCAGAATCTATTATATATATATTCTGTCTTGTGAGATGCTATATGAAAAGAGCCAGACTGCTTGGTACATGACGCACATTCAATAAATACTCATTATCTAGGGTCGTAGTAGAGACTAAAGCATCCAACTATGGCACTTCTGTTCTGTTTGTGTTCAGCTTCATGAACTGAAAGCCCGAATAATCCATTCACCTATTTCTGGATTTAATTAGTTGGCCCAGTTCCCTTTCCTACTATAACTTTCAAGAAAATAGTTTTGTTTTATTTTTTCTCAACATGACTGAGACTGTCTACTACCAAGTCTTTGCTAACATACCTTTGTTTTCAAAAAGGTTCTTTAATTTAACTTTCTGGAAAAAAAAGGTGATACTTTTCGATATAGTTCCATTTTGACCCAACCCATCAATATGCTTTGATAACTAGGAAATCTGGAATGTAGGTTTCTTTGAATGTCAGTAAATATATTAGATGAATAAATGAGTGGCTAAGAATTAGAAAATTTTTGCGGTTCTTCCAAATTCTATCGTGTTTCCCTTGAACAAATATAAAATATTACTTAATCACTCTTAAGAGAGTGCATAGGAGCCACAGGGATAGAAAATATGTCATCATAATCTTTATATTTATATAAAAATAAATTAGTTGTTTATAAAAAATGATTGGTTTACTCAAGCTAAATGATGAGTTAGCATGAATATGGGCATATACTTTCTTCTGACTTACATATTTAAGTGTGGCTTTGGAAAAATTGCCTAACCTTTTGGCCCTCTATGTCCTTGTATAAAAATGGATCCTCTGAATAAGATAATCTCTAAGAAAACTTTCAGTTTAGAAGTATGGTCCTATAAACAGAAGAAAAAATATATCTGAGTGCTATAGGAGGGAAGCCACGTTCTCTAAATATCAATACAATAGGATGAGTTTTTACTGGAATTTTATTTATATGAGTCAAATACAGGCCAGTGAACAAACTAATCCGGAAAACGAGACTCAGAGTTTTGTGACTTGCTGAAGCCGGACATGCTTACTGGAGAAATTGAATCTACCAGAAAATATATGAGTGAGATAATTTGTGTCACATAAGACTATGTTGCAAATAGGTGGAAAAATTCAATGCAGTTTACGTGACAAAATAATCCATCATCTCACATAGCTACGAAGTTCTTAACTTGGTGTAATTTAAGAAGAGGTATGATCACAGAGCTTTAAAGATTTCAAAATGATCTAGTTTCTTTTCATCTTTCTTCTTAGCCTTAAGTGCCTCTCATAGTTCCAGATACTCTGCTTAATGTTAAGAGAATGAGCTTTGAATTTCAAATTTCACATTTCATACCCAGAGCCAAGGAGGAATGGTAGCATCGTGGAATTAGATTATCCTGGAATCTTGTAATAAATATTACTTTGCTTTTGGTGAGCTTTATTAGAGTTATGTGTTCTATGAATCATCACTGCAGCCAAGGAAATAAGAACTTGATAGGCTTAATACGATCAGAGTTACTCCCTGGGGCCTGAGGTGTGGGTGCAAACCACACTGATGCTTGCCCGAAAGCAATTTATGAAGATTCCCAGGGAAAAAAGAAAATAAATACTACAGAACCCCAAACACAGAAGTACCAAGTAAGCCACTGTTTTATTATTTTTTCTCTTCATACATTTACCGAGTAGGAACTACAAAATGGGCACCATTACCAAGTAGGAGCTGAGGGGGCAGATAAGAAAGCAGGCAGTGAAACCTGTTATGAGCTGCAACATTAGGAGTATGCGAAGTGCTCTGCCAAGAGAAGGGCGAGGATTTCAAGTCTTGCTCCCTGCCCACATTCCAAGAGCTGGGTTTTTAAACTCATTTTAAACCTCAAAGAAGGTGTATAACTTCTAAAGCTCACACTAATGACTTTAATGAAATCCTGCAATTATAATACACATCCTTTGCTACTCACCTAGTTTAAACAATGATAAATGTATTGTAAGGAGACCAGATAGCCTGTGTGTTCACAGAAAGAGGTAGACAAACCAGGCTGTCACAAGGATAGCAATTGGAATAGCCTTGCAGATTTCAGTGGCAAGGATTCGTGACAGGATTTTCTCTAACTGGTAACAGGATGGTCCTGGGCACCTGTAACCCTAGAAGCTGAAAAGACAGCATCGAGGAAGGGGACTGAGTATCAGTAGAATACTCCTGCGAGGGGCAGAGCCTTTGGGTGGAGTTTTAAAGGACCTACACAGAAGCTGGCAAATACAGTAAGAAAGCTTTTCAACCCTGAGACATAGGGAGTGAGCTATGGTCAAAAGTCTTCCGGTTGTCTCTCTTGGTTAAATTTTAGGGTATATGTGAGAAAACCGTTGGGTATTTACTGCACAAAGTAAGAAGTTGCCTGATTATGAAGGACATGAAATGTCATGGTGAGCAATTTAGATTTCATCCTGTAAATAAAGTGATTCATTGAAGATTTTTAGGTAGGAAGTGACCTGTTTCAGTGCACATGGTTGGCATTATGAAGATAATTGGCGAAGAGAAGAAACAAAGGATAGGTGAAAACCGGGATTGGTTTGAATGGATAAACAGTGAGAAACTAAGAGAACAATAATGCCCACATTTATAGTTTGAGGGAGTAAGTGGTAATATACCCACACACAAAAAGAAGACTAGGAGCAAGAAAAGGTCAGGTTTTAGTAGAAAAGAAAATTTGGAAAATATTCTTCATTGTTTTCATGTGGAATTACCAAGTTGGAGGTTGACCTGTGTACCAAAGGGAAGTGTGTGGAGTCAACAGCTTATGGAAACATATATGTGACCCAGAAAAATATGTAAAGCAACAACAGGTGAAGTCTCAGGTTGCAACTTCATGGAATCTTAACAGTCACGGGGTTGATGTAAGGAAGAGAACATAGTAAAACAAATAGGAAGACTATCAGAATATGATTAGCTCAAGATTATCAAGAAGAACAGTGTCAATCCCCACCAACAGTCAAAGGAAATGTGAAAGCCAGCAGTTGAGTTGGCAAATACTTACCCTAGCAGTGATATTAGGGAGCGGGTTGGTGGCTTAGTGAAAGCAGAGGTTAGGTGTGTAGGTTGAGAGTGGAGTGTAAGGAAGAGAAGAATTTGAGTGTTGACTGGTCTTTCTTGAAGGTTTTCCATGGAAAAAGACAGAGGGAATCATGGATTTTAAAAAGAGAAAGTATTTGACAATAATTATATACTGTGTTTTTTAGAAAACTGAGATGGATGTTGTTATGGTTTAGGTCTGAGATGCCTCCCCAAAGTCTCACATGTTTGAGAGGGCTGGATTATGGGGCACTATGTTCAGCACTGGATTCATCCACTAATGAGTCAGTGGGTGAGTGTGCTGTTAGGAGCTGGGGCCCGGGAAGGGCGGGTCACTAGGGGAATGACTTGGAAGGTGTATTTTTTTGTCCTTGGCTTCTCTCTTCTCTTTCTGTTTCCTGGCACCATGATGTGAGCTGCTTTCCTTCTGTGTGCCCCTGTGCCATGTGTCTCTGCCTGAAGTCAGCCAACTAAGGACTAAACTGTGAGCTGAAACAGAACGATCCTGCTTTAAGTGGTGTGTGCCAGGTGTTGGATTTTATCGATGAGAAAGGGATTAAGACAGAGACTCTGCTGATATAAAAGAAGATAATTGGCGAAGAGAACTTCAAGAGACAGAGAGAAATACTGGGAACCAGGAGCAGGATTAGACTTGGACAGAGGGAAGGATGTACTTGTTTCAGGCTACACAGGCCAGTGACATTTGGCTCCATTGTGATTCCAGGCTTGAATTCCTGTGGAAGACACTGCTGAAAACTACAGCGGAATTGTGAAAAACCTGTAATGGAGGTTTTATGTGTTATAGTGCTCATCACTGGAAGATATTAATATCGTATTAGCCAGAGTGGAGCATTTTATAACTTCATTTAGAAGGTCTTATTTCTGAAATGAGGTGTTGGCATAAAGAATTTTCACTCTTAATGTTTATAATTTTTCGAAGAACAGGCTAGCCTGTCCTCTCCAGATGATGTTTTCTTGCTTTTCTAATTAGATCCAGATGCACGTTCCAGCTTGAAAAAATAGGTATGCTAATTATTTAGGTGTAAATTGTGAGGAAAATTACTTACATCTATGTTTGAAATTTGCCAAAATGAAAAGAAATCAAGTATTTATTCTGTACTTGGTTTGCATCTGTGTTTTAGTGAGTGTGCAGCTATATGAGAAAAAAAAATTTAAAAAACCTTTGATTTTATTGAACTAGAAATGTGTACTTTAAGAAAGTACTTCATTTGCTACATGGTTTATCTTCCCTGGCTTGTTTAAGAGTGCCCTATTCATGCATTGTCTTCCTCCTGCATATGATAGCAAGCAATAAATCTGAATGTCTTGTTTTGTCATCTGAATAGAAAAATGTGTAATACAGAATTAAGTGGATCTCTGAGAGTTTTGTTCTGTATTTAAATCTGAACAGTATAACTTCTGTGTAGCTGCCTTCTAATGACAATGCTATTTAACTGTTCTGTTTCTTACTAAAATGTCCTTTGGTTATTGCTGCTGGAAATGTATGTGCTTTTCTTTCTCTGATTGTCGTCACTGTTTATATTTCCAGAGTCTTACAAGGTGGTTTCTTTTGGGCCGCACTTGTTGGCTACTTTAACATCTGATTTTACAGTTTACTCTCAGGACTTTTTCTTCTGGAACTTTAGTATAAGCTTCCCCATCATGATGCTCCAGTTACCAAGTCATCTTCTTCCTGGTCTTCATGATGTTACAGCAAGTTATAGTTGCATAGTACTTGACAATTTGTTATATTGTCAGCATATACTGAATGACTTTATCTCCCAAATAAAACTTTGCTATTAGAAGGCCAGGTGTGATCCAAACTTTGTGAAATTTAGTGAAAATATTGTTCTGAAAGACAAGAAATATGAGTTACAATCCAGGATGTGGAACTAACTGGTCTTCTTGATTTGAGAGTAAATACTAGTATTTTGTTGAAATCAGTCATTACTTAAAATCTTTGAAGTCATATAACCACTGCTTGGAATAAGCATATTTGTAATCAGCAGATACAGGAATGTGGAACCCTTTGACAGTGTCTGTAGGAGTGCAGTCATTGTGGAGAATATATTCCCAGCTTCTATATTGCTTTCCATTAGTCTGTGAAGTCTCTAAATGTGACCTTGATCTTGGTATACTTATTTTGCCTACTTGGTCACCGTGGGCTTTTTTGTTTTAAAATCCTGGTTTAGAGTTAGGCAACTCAGAGGAGGAGATGAACCTCTGCCAAGAGCAGAATTCAGGGCGTCGTTTCGCAGATTTTATCTTATATAACTCTTCAGTAATGTCCATCACCTGACACTGGAAGACATGTTCCCACTGATCCTGTCACACGAGCCCCTGGGACTTCTGTTCATGTCTTAATTCTTTGTTTCCCTTTTGATATTCTAATATTCATTTGGAAAAAAAAAGATGAGATCATTTTTTTCTTATTCTTCCACCATGAAGCTTCTTGGCAAGATTTCCAAGTGACCAAGATGATTAACATTGTCTTTAGCTTATCATTTCTCATGTGCATTAGCTAAGGGTTGCAGAACCCACTAGTGTGCGTGTTTGTGTGCATGTGTCTGGGTGGTGTGTGGGGCTCTCAGGGCTATTCTAGATTCCAGAGGATGTGACAGAACAGGAAAATTCAGCCAACTTCAATATGTAAATATTATCATCTCTACATTTGAAGTTAACCTCCCCTCCTTACTTTTACTCATGAGAAAAGCACTTTTTTCCCCCCTTTTTGATGGAAGACCACTAATAAGTCAGGCTTTGACTTTATTATCATAAGGGTTTATTGTGAAAGGAACAACGGAGAATATGGTCCTCTGAACAAATTCTGGTGATGGGATAATGAACACCAAGAGAAGATGGAAAAGCAAGACAGAGTCTTATGTGTTTATGTGCATGTGGTGTGTGTGTGTGTGTGTGTGTGTGTGTGTGTGGGCTAGCTTTATGGTCCCCAACCAGCTTAGTTTGCTTGAGACTTAGTTTCCTGCTAGGTGGCACACTGTGCTCAAACTGGATATCTCCTGTGCAACTGGTGCAAGTTGGTTTCCCTAAATAGCCTATGATTGCTCTTCTTTATCAGCAGCCAGATTTGCTCTTGAGGAAATATTTCCCCTCACCACAGACCCAGCCTGGTGGAAGTGAAGAGAAATCCCAACATGTTCTGTGTAAAGATAGTCAAATGTCTGTTTTCTGTAATTGAACAGAAGACTACTGACTCCTGGTAGCTAGCTTTCTGTTTCTTCTCCCTGGTGGATTTATGAACCAATCTGCTTGCTCTGAGCAATCTGTTTGTTTCTGATTCCCAGCAAATCCTAACCTACTCTGGATTCTTCTGAGCTATTTCTTTCGATTGTCGTATAAAAGCCTTAAGTAACATAAGAGGATTCCCTGTTTGGTGCCAAAATCACAAGGAATACCAGGGTAAGTGTCACCAAAAGGGAAAAGGATGCTTTCTGGGAAGATTAAAGTGGAAGCTTGATGATGGAGGTGGTTTAGGTGCCCAACAGTTTGCTGTACAGGTAAGCGTTTGCCAGTGACTCACCAGCATTCACAAGAGCAATGATCTTGCATCATTTCCACCCAGGAAGTGTGCAAATCAATTCTAAAGTTGACCATGGAAGGTACACTGATTAACCCATGCCAACATCTCAACATTAATTTTTTTCTGCCACTAGACTTTTCTCTGTCTTTGCCTAATAATTTGAGCAGGCTCCTCACTCAATCTACCAACATGTTTGTAAAATCCCCAACCCCAAATGAAGATGTTAACCACTTATCTGAGAGGTAAACAGGCTTCTCTGCTGTTTTAACCTGGGTGTGAGATAACTGATTTTAGGAATTCAAAGCTGAGATAGGACAGCTAAGGACATTCATATCATTCTTTCATTATACCAGTACACAGTCTCCTGATTCTGTCTAGGATTATTCATTCTAAGTTTTATAACTATTTATTTGCTCTTAGAAAGGACAGAGTGGGATGTCTGAGCTTTATAAATTCATCTGCTGCCAGGCATCATGGTGCATGCTTGTCATCCCAGCAACTCGGGAGGCTGAGGCGGGAGAATTGCAAGTTTGAGCCCCACCTGGTCAATTCAGGCCCTTAATGAGATCTTGTCTTGAAATTTAATAAAAGGGGTGTCTGGGGATGTAGCTCAGTGCAAAGGCAGTGGGCTCAGTCCTCAGTACCACAAAAACTAAAAACCCTTACTGTTGTGAGAGAGAACGGTTTCCATTGGGCAGAAAGTGGAATCATTGACTGTGAAAAGGAGTAACACGATTTCTAAATGTCCCTATTTCCTGGGAATCAAGACATCCTTTAGGATTCTTTTATGGATATAGTCTTTCTAAATCCTGTTGTTGAAGCTTCTGACTTGCTTTACCTTCTGCTGATTTATTCTTGCTATCATAGAGTATCAAGAACGTGACTCTTCTTATATATATGGTGCCTCTGAGCCTTGTGTTGTCATAGTCATACTTTGCTGGTTAGAAGCCCTGGTTCTAGAGTAGGATGTCTAGGGTTACTTCAAACTTGTTGCTTGGCACATGGGGAAGTGATGTGAGTTGCATTTTCTTAATTGGAAAGTAGCGATGGCAATAATACCTACCACAAAGGGCATATGGGTTAAATAAGGTAATATAAACAAAGAGCTTGTCAGGAAATTCCATGTTCATTGCTACCTCTTATTATTACACGGAAATGAATGACAATGGCTTACGCCTCTGGATTTGTCTCTACAGATCTCACATGTTCTCAAGCCTTTGTTGTGAATTTGAATGTGTGAGTGTTGCACTGTTTTCTCTAAAGTTTTAAAGTCTTTTTAAATTTTAATTTTTTCTTAAAATAGTTTTTTAAAGAATTGCCTAAGTTACACAAGACTGTCATTGCTAATAGGAATATAGTTTTCTTCAATGGGTAAAATGTTTAGTTGCAAAGAGGTAACATAAACCATTGTAACTGTTTAAAACTGAAGAATTTTAAAGTGTCACATCAGGTAACAGATTTACACCTGCTGGCTGTAAGCAACAACAAGGCACCCTTTTTTTTTTTTCCCCCTGGTGCTGGGGATCAAACTCAGGGCCTTGGGCTTGCTGGGCAAGCACTCTGACCACTAAGCTAAATCCCCAGCCCCCAAGGTGCCCTTTCACATTGAATGTTAAAGGTACTTTCCTGAGACACCAGTAATCACTATAGGAGATTGAACTACTTCTGTAAACAATAAAGCGTGTTCTTTTAACTGGAAATGGATAGAAACTATCTAGAGACAGTAAAATAAGTTTGAAGAGAAAGAAAACAAATGCATTAAAACCTCGGTTTGGAAACATCATTTATTTTGGAAATATGACTGTAATCTGAAGCACTTGTATATCAAAGCAAATTTCTCTATAAAGAAATAAGGGAAACTCAGATGGTTCATTCCACAGCCCAAAAATATTCATATAAAATGATTATAGTACTGTGATATAATACAAAATAATAAAGAAAATACAAAATATAAAGAACACTAACAAATTAACCTGCATTTACGTTTGAAAACCTTTGTGGCTGGTGTGAGGGAGACAAGAGAGAGGAGGGTTATTGTTTAGGACTCTTCAAGATCACTAATGGAATCACTGCTATCTATTGGCTCAATGGAATCCTTTTCTTTTCATGCAACTTTAAGAAGGAACCTCTCCAGTAACACTTGCTTTTGCCTCCTTTGAAGGATTTCACAAAAAATATGACAATTGCATTGTCTTTAAACAGACTCATCACTTGCAGTACTACAGTCTTATTCTAATGGTGTTTTTCTACACAGTTTTGCACTGTGTCCCACATTTTACACATCTCTCTAATCTCATTTGACATGAGGGATTCCTCTGATTTTTGACGCTTTCTCCTCCTCTGCAGACAAGATCTCCTCCATAACTTCTCGCTGTTGGGAGACCATCATCCATAATCCTGCAGAGAGAGGGAGAGATGGGGGAGGGGAGAGAAGAAGAGAGAAAAAAATGAACCATTGGTTCAATTGTGATCATGTGGCAAACCACTTGTATTGCAGAGCATTGCTCATTTATCAATTTCAAATTTATTAGGAATGTTTGCTCATCTTGTGGAACACACATAGAGAAAGTTGCTCACATTCCAAGGTTTTGCTGTAATTTCTTTTGGAATTTTCATTATTATTATCATTTAAAAAGCCTTTGTTAAATATCCAATCATGTGTACTAATGTGCTATGATTACTACCAATAGTCTTAACCCTTGTATATACAAATATAATTGGTATCACTGTTCAATAACTCACTTAATTCATTCCTTATATTCCTGTTAATGTATACTTTGCAACAGGTATCTACTATGTGTTAGAAGCTCATTGTGGGATAGACTTCTTGTTGAGTATGAGTTTTTCTTTTATTTCTTTTGTTTTTCCTCCTTCCCTTCTTCCTTCCTTTCTCCCTTCCTTCCATCCTTCCTTCCTTTTGACTAGCAGGAAATACAATTTGTTTGGGACAATGTGCTTATATAAAAACAAAACAAAATAAAACTTGATTTCAAGCATCTAGGATGGCTATGTTATGTAATTTTGGCCAATAGACTACAAATGTCTGTAGAATAGATCTTCCTAGGAAATTATCAGTTTCTTTCTATCCATGTGCTAACTACACCCAACCCTATGTGGCTCCCAAGAGCAGTTAAGATTGGACTTGCTTGTGGTGATATGGCCACAGGTGGAAATTGTCAGTCTTCTATTTTAAAGGTTTAGATTTAGCTGACACATACTATTGGCTCTTATATTTTCCTTGTTCTTTGTGTTTAGAGGTGGCATGCAATGCCTGGTGCTGTAGTAGCTATTATGTTACCATAAGGATAAAAGGCAAAGACAGCTGGTCATGACCGAAGAAGGCTGGATCCTTACTCACTTCCTTAGGCACCTAAACTGTGCTTTTTTTTTTTTTTTTTTTTTTTTTTTTTTTTTTTTTTTTGTCTGAGAACACCAAGCCTCTCTTTACTTAAATTTCTCGCGGGGATTTCTCATACTGGTAGCCAAGCGCAATCAATATGTGGACAGACAGACGTGATATTTGCTCTCAGGAAGCCTACAGTTCCGCGGAAATAAAAAGTGGGTTTTATTCTCAAGTCAACTTCAATTCATTGCTTATGACTCTATATAATATGTTTTGCTGTATGGAGAATGATTCTGAGGCCGTCTGTAGGTTTATTGGCAAAGAATGTGGCAATTGCTCAGGAATAAGCAGAGCGGTGGAAGAAACGATTTACTTGCCATCCTTGATGGAAACTGTAAATGCCTCTGTAAGTGACTCCTGATTATAATTGTGCAATGGAAAAATGTATAAAACTCATATGCTAAGTAAAGAATTTGAAAGTATGTAGAAATTAGGGATTTGGTATAGTATTGTTGGTCTACATGGACTTGCATCAATAAATGATGTATTTTAAATTCTATATGTATATAGACACAGGGTTCCTATATATACACCTACTGTACAACTACCGATGATAGGCACTACAGTTTTTTTCCTGTTAATAGCATGGAAGGAAACACGTTACAATTCATATGTTCAAACCAGTAGGAATTAGGAGGAAAAAGGAATTTAGAAAGGTATGTAACAGTGTTTCTGTTCTTCAAGAACCTCTTATTTAATTTAAATAAAACAAATATGCAAGGAAAAGAATTGTCAATGTAACTTACAGTATACACAAGAAGAAAATTGGAGTGAATATATTTTTTAGAGAATGAAGTATATTTAGACAAAGTAAAATGAGGAGGTTCTCTTGGACAACATAGAGCTTGAGTGGTTAGAAAAGAATGAAGAGTTTTGTTTTGATGTAGAGCATGATTTATACAATACCCATAGACCAAAAGCAAATCACATATATGCATCAATAAATAACATATTCACTCTACCAGAGTAGAGATCCCAGAAATCAAAGTGGCTGGGAATCAGAGCAAAATAAAATAAAATATGCTTGGCTGGAGCACAGACTTACACCTGGAGATTTTAAAAAATCATATGAAAATTTGAATTCTATAAATCTGCAACAAAAATATTTCTCTTCCTCTCTTTTTATTTCAAAAGGAAATAGTTTCTTTGAAATTTGTCTGTTTATGTCCTTCTGATTTGGTCAAAACAAGGCACAGAACTAAGAAAGAATGAAATGAAGTAAATATAAAGCTTGCAATTTATTAGAAGTTAGAAAATTTAGTATAAATTTGGCATTCATAGTTATCTGTCCACTCACCCCCCAAACAATAACAAATATGACAAAACATTTTTTTCTTTCTCTCCATCTTTCTATTTCAGTCTTCCAGCTTCCTCTTTTTATTTTTAAGCAAAAGATTTCTTGTACATCAAATAACTCTTTGAAAACAACATGCACTGAAGTGAAAGCAGGTCAGCCCTAAAGAAAAAGGCACACTTATTAGAGAACACACAACTGTGAATAAAGAGAGGGAAGTCTTTCCTTCTATGAAGAAAAAGTTTACTGAAAGGGCAAGGGATGCTTTTGAACCCAGTGACAAGACTGTCTTTTAAATCCCCAAAAGGTCATATAATAATTGAGATTTAGTTTTTTTCCTAACAGCAACTTCTGCTAAGTGAATCAGTTAAAGTTAAGCACTTAAATTAACTGAGCTGAACATAGACCTAAACATCCCTAAGGCAGAAAATGACTTTTGCTTTGACTTTCCAAACTTTCATTTCCCTAGTGACTATGAGCACATGCCCCAAAGTCACTGCAGTTTAAATACAAAACACAGGAGATACCAGGAACATTTTCAAACATCGCTTCCACATTTCCAAAGATGCTAGTTTGCAACAAGTTGGGATTATTTTTTTTTTGACCAAATTTCCCAAAACCTCAAAATTCTAACCCTATTCAACACTGTTGACTATTCTGAAACAATATCCTGCAAATAGCATGTACTATTCTGTCTTCAGGCCTTCGAGTATACATTTTCTTTTACCCGGATGGAGAATCCTCCCTGGTAGAAACTGGCCTGTTTCATTACCCAGCTCAGTAGTCTTCTTGAAACTTCCATAATTTCTTCTACCATGAACTGGCCTGAGTGATTATAGCATTTTTCTTCCCTTCTTGATCTTATGAAGTCCCTGTGATGTTTTATTTAGTTGTCCGTATTTCATGTAGTTGTCCAAATTTCTTTTTTGTTTAACACCTAGATTTTATGCCACTTAAGGAAAGGAGCATCTTACTTAATTTTGAATTTTTAAGAGTGTGAACCACAAGATTTTAAAGATAGCTGTTTTCTTACTAAAATCAGCTGAATTAAACTGTATGTGGGCCATCGACATACTCACAGTTGATCAAAGTCCACCATAATCTTAGACAAAGACCACTAGGAAGCACATGTTTTTGGACATGATAGATATATATGTACATATGCATACAGAAGCAGGCACATACATATGGATTTGTATATACTATATGTGTGTGTGCAATGAGTGCATGTATATGATTTCATTGAGATCATAAGACATAAATGAGAAATCATTTTCAGGTCATATGCAATTGAACAAGAAAACGAAGCTCATATCTTTCATGTCAAATATGATAAAGTATGTTTTAAAACTCTTTACATATAATATGTAAAAGTTGTAATAAAAGTTTCCTGAGAAATACTATAAAATTCCTAAATATATACCTCCTTGTAGTGTAAACTTTGTTGATATATTTCCAAAATTTTGTTTGCATGTTATTTAATGTTGAAGCCATAGTAGGTCAAGTTAAACTTACTTAGCATTTCCTTGAGGGAAAATAGTAGCTGGTTTCAAAATATCTGTGGGTTTCACACAGGCTCTGGGGAGTCCCAAACCTCTTCTTTTTTTTTTTTTTTTTTTTGTTTCTCTACCTGTGTCTCTCAGTTACACCTCCAGAATTTTAGACTCTAAATGAGATATTCTACCTAGGAAGAGGATGGATGAGATTCTCATTCTGTCATCAGATAGTTTTTATACAGACTTAGCTTTCAAAGAGGGTAAAATGATTAGGACAATTAGTTGGAGGAATTTCTTCTTATATCATCATATTTGTCTTTCCTCTACTTTCTTATCCTTGTGAGAGTTATTCCTGACCTTAGGAAGATTCACAGCTCAGTTTAACTTAATAACCCTCTGAGCACAAGGACTCTTTCATTTGCTAGTAACAGAAATGCAGCACAAAATAAAAAAAGTCAAAAAAGAGAGATCAATTGGATTCAGGGCCTCAATTTCTTCTTTCAAATTTTGGCTCTGTTTTTCTCTGGATTGATTTTATTGAAAAGCATGCTTTTCCATAAAGCAACAATAATTTCCAACAACAATCTCAGGCTCCAGAATTTTCCTAAAAGAAGAAAAGAACATTTTTCAGCCTAGTGACAAGTCCCACTAGCTGACTTTGTTCTATCACATGTTACATATCCCCACTTGGAGCCAAGTCTCAGCCCGATGTTCTTCGGCAGTCTGTCATGCACGTCTCCTGTGGCTGGAGTCAGGAGACACCTACTGCATTTTAAGGACCGATGCAAGGATAGGGAACAAGTGGGAAGAGTGCTATACAAAGAAAAGTAGCAGATTTTTGCTTAAAAAGATGAACACATGTTCTTAAATTACCTCTGGTTTCTTTCCCCTGGTGTAGACTTTTCTTTCAGCATTTAATGATATGTTCTGAGATGGATTTAGGGCATGACCACAGGGCTAGAAACTGGAATTTGTTAAAGTTCTTCAACACTTTTCAGGGTAATTTATTCCAATTACAACCTTTTCATATGTCTTTCAAAAGTTTGTAAAGATCAGCAAGATGCACACAAATCATATTGGAATAATCCACACCTAAAATGTGTGGAATGGAGTTATCTGTAATCAAAAAAGTTTTCTTGTAAATAAGAAATTCATAGACATGCCATTCATGAATGAACAATTCAGTTAGAAAAATGTTCTGTTAAGAAGGGATATTTCTTCTTGCAGAAGGTAGATTCAAATTAGGCCTGGCTGAAAATTTAAAAGATAAGAAACAATGCAACACAACTGGAGAAAATTACATTAATCTTGGCTTAATTCTTTCTGTATATTAATAAATTTTTTTCCTCCTGTTGGCACATGTATCCTAAAAATAAAAGATTCAAAATTAAGGGGACCACCCCAGAAAAGGTAAATAACACTAAAGCTAAAAAATGACTAGAAGTAGAAAAGGATTATTTACTTGGGGAAGATGAGACAATTTGAAATGTTCCCTAAAAATTGAACATTTATTGACAGAAGATTTCTTTCTTCTTATTACAAAATTTATATAACATAAAATCTGCCATTTTAACTTTTTAAATGTACTGTTCAGTGGCATTTACTGCAATGTTATATGACTATTACCAGTTTTGTAGCTCCTGAAGGAAATCTTGCATCCATAAGAAGTCTCTCCTGGTTTCCTTCTTTTACTATGCTCCTAGTAACCACTAATTTATTTTTTTTTCCTTTTTGGTATGGATTTGCTACTTGTAGATATTTCATGTAAATGGAATCATGAAATATGAGCAACCTTTAGTGCCAGCATTTTTTCTATTTTTTTCTTTTTAATTTTATGAAAAAATAAAACAAAGTTTCATAACCAACAAGGAGAGAATAATGATAATTGTTATTGCACTGTGTATTGTTATCTTCAAAGTAGTTTGATCTCTTCCTTGGCACATTGTTTCCAGTGTTCATTCAATAAAACACTAGAAACATCTATTGGTAGTCCAGTTCTATTTATAGCTAAATAGGATTGCGTTGTCTGGATGTATTTTATTTTCTACTCAGTTGATGACCACTGGACTGTTCGAACTTTTTGGCATTTGCATATACTTCTATGAGTATTGATTTCAAAGTTTTTGGTTGAATATTTTCAATTTTGGGGGATATATATGGTGGAGGGGAATTTCTGGGTAGTATAGTAATCATATGCTTTATATACTGAGGAACAGCCAAATGGTTTTTCTCAAGTTGTAAAGTTAGGTTCTTGCTTTGAAATTTTCCTGCTCAGTGTGGGTGTAATGGTTATATATTTCTCTTCAAGCACTGCCTTTTCTATATCTCATAATTTATGGTGTTATCCATTTATTTTAATTAATCTCTAAACATTTAAAAAATGTCCTTTGTGATTGCTTCTTTGACCCAATGATTATTTAATAGTAGTTTATTTTCCACATTTCTTTTTCCAGTTTTCCTCTCTTTCTGACTTCTGCCTTCATTCTGTTGTTGTTGGAGAAAATAATTGATGTGATTTCTTTCTTTGTAAAATCTATTGAGTCCCTCCCACAAAAAAAAGAAGAAAATTTTTTAAAATGGGGGCTGGGGGTTTAGCTCAGTGGTTAGAGCACTTGCCTCAAAAGCACAAGGCCCTGAGTTCATCTCCAGCGCTTAAAAAAAAAAAAAAAAAAGAACGAAATTAAATAAAATCTATTGAGTCATGTTTTACAGCTAAGTGCACAGTTTATCCTGGAAAACATTCTGTTTGTACTTGAGAAGCATGGTGCTCTCTTGTTGTTGGGTGCACTGTTGTGTCTATATTTGTTCAGTCTAATTAGTCATTTTCAATTCTCTTTTCTTTTGATCTTCCGTCTAGTTACTCTAATGCATTGCAAGAAATTGTGTATTGAATCAAAATATTATTAAAGAACTGTTCATTTATCCTCTCCATTGCCATATTTTTCTTTATACTTTTTGAGACTCTTATTGGGAATGCGAATGTTGTTAATTGTTGTATCTTCTTTGTGAATTGATTTTTGATCAATAATTTTTATGTGTTTATAATTATTTCACCTTGATGGTTTGACCCTTTTTCAATACTAATATCTTCATCCTTTTAAGGGTTTTTTTAATTTAACATCTGTTTTGTCTGGTATTAGTTCATCTATAAAATGAGTCTCTCGTAGGTAACAAGCAGTTGGATCATGTTTTTTTTAATCTGTTTTGCTAAGCTATGTCTTGAGAATAGAGAGTTTAATCCATTTACTTTAAAGTAATTACTGATAAGGCAGGATTTAGGCCATTTTGCTACTTGTTTTCATTATCTCTGTATTAGTCATCCATAATCACTGTAATGAAATACCTGAGATGATTTACTTACAAAGAGACAAATTTGATTCTGGTTTTTAGTTTTAGAACAGATGACTTACTGCTTTGGGTCTTTAGCGGGCGCACCGGCTGGCACAGCGGGGAGTCTGTGGCGGAGCAAGCTGCTGACTTCCTCAGCCAGGCGGCCAGAGGGTCAGATGGCGCTGGAGTCCGCCTCCCACTACGAGTAGCTCCCGAGTCATGGTGCAGGGGCCCACGCTTTTAACACGCGGACCTTCGGGAAACCTGGAAGATTCTAACTATGGAAATCTCTCATAGCCTGTCCAGCCCTCATTTCGTCCATTATTGCATTCTTTGTGCTTAGCTGACTTTTTAGGTAACAAACTCTTCTGATTCTTTTTCATTTTCTTCTGTGCGTGTGTGTGTTCTAGATATTTTGTAGATAATATCTTTATGGTTACCATGGTGACTGTGTTGAATGTTCTCAAACGTTTGCAAACAATGCGAACGCCCCCCCTGAACCCGCCGTGGCCCCCATCCCCACCACCATCCCCAACTTTCCTGGTCTTTGAAGATCACCACTGTGTTGAGGGAACTCTTAGTGCTTATTCAGGTTATTTGCCATTCTGCTTTAGCCTTCACTTTCTGTTTATTTGGGCACTAAACATCATACAGAAGTGAAAGTTTAGCGGTTTTTAGGTCTCTTCTGAGCATGCTTCAGTACTGAGCATGTGTGTGGCTTTCTAGGCTCCCCAGTACATGCAGGATCTTTTGAAGATATTATTCCCTTCCCCAAACTTTTTCTTCACATTCATTAGATCTGTCTTCTGCTCACTCAGACTGTACTTTCTTCACCCACACACTCCTGGCTAGTATGTTTGTTTTAGGATGCCTGTAGCACATGCTTCCCAGGAGTATCTGCCCTTTAGCTGTGAGCAAGCTCTGAGGTGGATAAAACAAAGGCAAGTTCCTGGGCAGATCCATCAGGCAACTGCCAAACAACAAAAAGTACAGCTCCAGGTCAAAATAGCAACCACAACTCTTATAGAATATTATCTGTACTGTTCTTGCTGCCACTAACAAGCTGAACAAGGAATTCAGCTCCCGTTTCACTGACACTACCAAGCCGGGACATGAGAGATTTTGAAGAGGTACATTTCAGGGCCCCACTAATTCCTTACATAATTTAAGCAACTTCTTTCTTCATTAAGTATTCTCATGGTTGTCTTAACATTTCTGTGCGTTTCTAGGGTGCTCCAAATGATTCTGACAGGTATTTCTTTCCTGCTAGTTTAATCATTGCTTTAGTGGAGAGAAACATTTTTGGAATTTCCTGCTCTATCATTTTCAGTAACATCACTTTGAGAAAGATGCCTTTTATATGATTAATAAGAAAAGAGGGGAAAAGAGAGAGGTAACAAGAAGAAAAATGAAAGTAGAATGAAGGGCATTTTGATAGATTACCCATTAGAATGATCTTTGAAGTTGTCAGCCTCCTCGCGTGAGGAAATGTACCAACCAGACAAGAGGTCTGTGTGACTGGTATTGAGAACTAGTTACATGGATGCTGAAGATTCTTTGTGATGCTCAGAAACAGGATGGTCCACTGCAGAAACTGACAAAAGTCGTTAAGAGCACACATTTCCTCTCTCAGTATTAAGTTGAAATTCTGAGCTGTAAAGGTGATTTGTTCTTTTTTTTATTATCTTAAAATCAATAAGAATTAAGATAAATCTAATTCTACCAAAGTGTTTTGTTTTCCTGAAAATTTTATAAACTAAATATATACATATCTTATGCTTTCTGCTGTCTCTTTTTTTCAGCTGTAAGAATCTCTCTAAAGTTCTTTGAAATTAGATTAGAGCATATGCAAGCAAACAAACTGAAACTCTACTTGACCTTTCGTTATATTCATTTCTCTATGTGAAATTCACCAACCTTTTTATTTTTTTCTAAACAGTAGTTGTCTTCAGCTCAGCTCAACTGAAACATTTAAACTAATAATGCTAAGATTTTTTTCTCTTTTGGATAAAAATGAATTTAAATATAAAAAAAATATGAAATGATGTTTTATAATTGCTTGCCAGAGATAAAGAATGGCCAGGTTTAAACATTCATGACCTACTTGCTTTTCTGATTATTAAGCTCTACCTTTCCTGGGTAATTCTGAGTTATGTAGCTATCCAGCTAGATTCTGTAGAGTAGCAAAATGTCACCTGCTTTGTTTCTGCTTTTGAAGAACTTTTGGCTCAGGGCCAGTAGTATCATAAATTGCTTACAACCTTTTGCTTTGGACATAGGAAGACTGGGGGATTCAAACATTTTTGAAGTTATTCTTTTTTAAAAGTCTACATTCTAAAAATAAAATGTTACATAAGCAAAGAAAGACATTTCATGAATATTGTGTCAGCACAGGAACGTGTGTATTTTAAAGGGGATAACATTCAAGCATTTATGTTTTTGTAAGATGACGCTACATTTTTTTTAATACCATGAAAGCAGGTGAGGAGAACATAGAACATGCCTCTCTTACTTCCAACACTTTCGTCTGCCTGCGGTGCGCTGGGCAGTCAGATTTACAACCAAACCTCTTGCTACATTGCCTGTTATTGATGATTCTCTTCCTTTGGTGGTTCAGATAGAGCCGTAATCATTTTTTCTTGTTGGTCTTCTTTCGGAAGAAGATGAGTGAAAATAGATGTGTCTGTCTTCAAACTGGCATCGGTTCCTCACTCTCACGTCCTAACTCAATTTTTGTTTCTGTTCAGAGAGCAAAGGGAGGAAAACAAATATTCTCTTCATTGATTCTGTTATCCAGGACTAAATCCAATCTCCTTGTCTCTTAGATAACTAGAAGAGAGTAATACAGACATATTTACTAAGCAGTCAAATACTTCCCAAGAAAAGAAAGCAAGGACAGCTGGAGTGTGGTCTTAACTAATTAACTTTCTACTCTGTTTTAAGAAGAAAGATTTTCGTGAAGTTCCGAGTGCCCGTAATGGTGTTCAGGTTGCTGTGCCTTTTAAGTAGAAATACGACAAAAACTGTTTTCATGTTCTATGAAGCTCGTGATTTGAAAGTGAGATACGGAAAATTATGAAGTAGTAACAGATAGGTCTAACTGGCACTAAATCTACATAAAAGCCCCAATGTCATCCTCATCCTGACTTTGCTGAAAATTTAACATTTCTAGTAGTATGGATTGAGTTGAAAGGAACCTTCTGAGGCTTGGGAGAGATGACTTTACTTATCAGGAGAAAGTATATACCACTAAAATTATTTTTTTATTCCTAAGTTTCAAATTATAATGTGGAATCTCAACATTGTTTTAGTTTGCACTTGTCAAATGGCTAGAAATGTTGAAAATTTTTTTCATGTATTCATTGGCCATTTGTACTTTTTCTTTGAGAAGCATCTATTCATTTTTTTTGAGAAGTTCATTTAAGTTGCCCATTTTTAAATAGGGTTTTTTTTGGGGGGGCTAATATTTTTTGAATTCTTTGTGTACTGTAAATATTAGTCCTGTGTTCAAAGGGTAGCTAGCAAAATCTTTTCCCATTCTGTAGGTTGACTCTACTCTGTTGGTTGTTTCTTTTGTTGTGTAGATGGTTTTTAAAATTTGACTTGATCCCATTTGTAGATTCTGGATGTTCTTTCTTGTGTAGTCAGTATTCTGTTGAGAAAGTCCTTGCCAATTCTTTTGTTACAGTGATACATGCGTGCCCATGTCTATAGCAGGAGAATTCACTTTAGCTAAATCTTGGAAGTGGCCTGTGTATGGTATTTATACACAATGGAATACTATTCTGTTATAAAAAAAGGATAAACTGTAGTCATTTGTAGGAAAATAGATGCACTTTGAGATTATAATGTTAAGTGAAATAAATCAGACACACAAGTTTAAATATCATGTGGTTTGTCTTCTGTGAGAAATCCAAAATATAATAAAGAGCAAAATAAAAGAGAGATAATAGAAAAAAGGGAGATAGATCTTTTACAGAGGGAAAGGGAACAAGAGATCAGGGGAATAAAAAAATCAAAATGTGTTTTGTACATGTACCAACTCCCAACAAGGAATGTAATCATTATGTATTGCAAACATATACAAATGAAAAAATAAAAACCAAAAGGAAAAATTTTTCCTATTATAACCATTTTAGTAGTAATGATATCAGATAGAATTGTGGTGTAACATGAACCCTTTTTAGGATTCTTGAATGCTTACAGGAATAAAATAAAAAGGTGAAATCCTTTATATTCGAGTTTATGTCATATTCTGAAACACTGAAGTGTTTCTATGAAAGTCCTAAAAGTAATTTTTAAATTTCTTATGGTCATAGTTATTTCAGAAAATTAAACACAAATTTAACTGTATGCTTGTTTATTAATAAATTACATTGATAGTTAAATTTACCGTTTTGCCAAGGTTTTCATGAGAAAATCAGGACACTGACTGGGATAGAACTGGATCCTAAACGTGAGCTCTAGTCAGAGTGGGGGGCCGGCCTGCTGGAACCAGACAAAGCAGGCAACCTTGATCTCTGAATCAGTTTTCTATTACATTTTCCAGTGGAGTTATCGTATGTTTTGGTTCTTGAAAAGAATAGTTTTACCAAAACTGAAAACCCTGGATAGACAATGTTACTGGGTACAGACGTTTTGAAGATGGTTCATTATCCTTAAGACACATAACTTCTTCCTGTTGCTGCTAGTTCAGGACTGGAATAAAATACCAGCACACTCTAGGGAAGAGAGTCGTGCTGTGACCTAGGACAAGTAGTTCGTATACCAAAAAAATCATGTTCCTAAAATATGTTGGGAAAAATTTGTGGGATGTATATAGGAATATATTAATAAAAGAGAGTACTCAATTATATTACTGGATTAGACCAAAGTATATGATATTATTACAATTACTAGAGATTCCTAATTTTTCATATTTGCTACAGTGACCAGAGATCTCTTCAGCACATTCAGGCTGTGGCAAATGCACTACTACTTGCAGCTCCAGCAGACTCAATGATAATTATTTGAAATGTTCGCTGCACATGGAAATCCTGTGTAGAGCTTTTGGGGCTAACCGGTAGGAGAATTACAACTCAGACGTCTAGGATTGGGGAGGAAATCTGTGGTCTCTCTGGCGGCTGTTTTGAGAAGAGCTACTAACTTCCTACTGGGCCCTGGCAGGGACTGAATCCTTAACCCCAGGATATCAGGTGAGCACGTGGTCTGAGTTTTTCATCTTGACCTAGGATGGGTGTGACACATCAGACCGTGTATTTGATCATGACAACAGTGTGTGTCATAAACAACAATGGTCTACGAGAGACTGAAATCAGGCAGTCTGAAGGACATATGTAATGTGCATATGCTGGTATCACTCAAAGTCAGGTGGAGAAATTACAGACCAAGTCAGTGGTACTACCGAAGACAGCACTGGGAGAAAATCCTTCCCACTTTGCAAAACTTCAAGCAGTACACTTGGTTTTCCATTTCTGCGCAAAGCTGAACATGTATTCCAAAGGAGAGATCTCAGGACGTTCTCTCTGGCACAGTTAGGCAACATGAACTTGGGAATTGTGGGCTAGAAACGAGACCAGCTTCCCCCTACAGTTTCCTATGTCTTTTGGCAGATTTTGTTTTTCTGTCTATCCCAGCAACTCTGGACTTCACTAGTTTGGAAATCTCAACTGATCATTCCAGTAAACAGCAAGGTGAGACTGCTGCCTGTTCTATTTGGACTCTTCATGCCATAGAAGTAAAGTGGCAAAATACTTATTCTGCTTGATAGAGTGATTTATCCCTATTACCGAAGGGAAATTATATTGTTACACAATGGATACCAGCAGGACTAAATCTGAAACCCAGAGAATTCTCTAGGATATTAGTACTTCTGTGTGCAGTCGTAAAGGTTAATGTGAAATTACAGAGATGAAGAAACTAAAAATGACAATATGATTGAAAACTCAGACCTTTCTGGAAAGAAAATCTGCATTATTCCACCACATAAAGAACACTGAGTAGTTGGAGTTGTATTTGAAGGTAGAGAAAATATGAAATGAGTAGTGCAAGAATGAAGTAACATATATTAATGTTATCCTCGTGACCCATTATAGAGATGAAGAGGGCAGAAGCTTTGTATTTTTTTTTTTGGCTTGTTATACGTGTTTATTAGTATATGCTAACACTTTTCTTTGCTCTCTTGTACCTTATTTCTGTTTTGTGTACAAGTCAGATGCTAACCTTAATCATTAGGGAATGGTATACTGTATTCCATGGAACTTTGATGGAACCAAAGTAGTACTAAATCCAGAGATGGAAGTGATGACTGTTGAGACTATGGTTTCCCTCCCTGGGGAGCTCATGAGAACATCCTCACTTGTAGAAAGAATAGGTTTTTCTTGTTAGGTGAAAATATAGAGTTGTTTTTATGTACTACTGTACAGATGTGTATAGAGAGGTGAATATGGAGATTGAGGAGGCAAAATTATGAACTTTCCAATTTGCCAATTCATTGTCTTTTAGCTCCAAGTACCTGCTTTGTGATAATAGAGATAAGCCCTGTAATGTTTTCTTCTGCCACCAGCTGTGTGTATCAGTAGAGGACCCTGGAGGGGTTTGGAGTAGAACCACTTCAGATGGGTTTTTCTCAGTAGGTTGCTGAAGGACGCACCACGTCTCCATCCACAGGCTCTTAAATTACAGGTGGATTTGACAGCATCAGCCTTCCACCATGGACGTGGTTTCTCCATGACCTAAATCTTAGTTCACACTGTATCAGTGGCCGTTAATAAGCAGATTTCCCATAATGTTGTTGGACATCTTTCTAGTAAGTTCTGCTACCTTTCCCTGCAGAGCACTTCCTTTGATATTTCAGAAGTTGAATTTCCAGCAAGTCCAAACACTGAGCACTTTAGTGAACTTTACCATGTGCATCTCAGACCCTGTGGGTTTGAGCAGTGGCAATAATACTGTCGTTGTATTTTTAGGAGCTTGCTGTATTTATCACTAAAAATACTTTGTTAAGTTATCCCCTTTGGAAGTTAATAATTTTTGTGCTAAACTTTCTCTCACTGAATTATGTTGTAGTGTCTGCCTTCTTTGTTCAAAATTTTATTTTAATGGTACATTTTAGATATACATAGTGATAACACTCGTCATAGGGAATTTGTGCCCGTTCATGATATATCTTGCTGCTTTTTTCCCCATTGTCCTCTCCTCCCTCCAGCCCCTCCTGTAGTTTCTGTCTTCTGATCGGATCCTGACTAATACAGTTGACTACGTGACTTCTTACTTGATTTAAATGTACCACACAAGCAAGATTCTTGCCATCAAAATTGTTCCCATTACCTACTATCAATATCTTCCATCATACTACAAAATCATTTAATTTCATAGATATTTGTGAATATCTTGCTGCTGGTTCTGTATTATATGCTGGGATCTAAAGAAGAATAAAGCTTATACATAACATTTGAAATAGTTATCTCCATGGTTGACATCTCTATCAATCATACAAGTAATAACACAATTGGCTTATGAGGTTTTATTTCCTCCTTATCAGGTTGTTGACCGATATTAGTAGATCCAGGATATAGGAGTTTTGTTTGTTTTAGATTAGGCACAACAGGGCAGTAGATAGAATAGGATGCTTAACATTCAGAAACTTCTGTAATCTCAAACTAGAATTATAAATTCTCTGGTAGAATACTTGGAAAATATAAAAAAAAATTATAAAGAATGTTTAAGAGATAATGCTTGTTTATCCTCCTTCCATGTGCCAGGAATTAGACTAGGTTTCTTTGCATGTTTTACTTCACAGATATTCTACAAAATATGTGTATGTATATTTGAAAATCAATAATGAAATATGCATTTAGAAATTCCAAGTTACTATTATGAAATACCAAAACTGAGATTCGAGTCTCATCAACCTGCCTCCAAGATCTTTGCTTTTTCACTATGTAAAACAGCTACCCCATTTTGGGGTAGTCTTTTAATCAGTCTTAATCCTAACTTGTGGTAAACAATGCAGATATTTGGATTGTCTTTTACCTAATTTTTATTTTTCATATGCTAAAGATATAACATACATTTGAGTTATACTATACATTCAGTGTAGTAGCAATTTATTTTCTTAACACTATGTCATAAATATTCTTGCAGTAAGTTGTAGGACTATTTCCCATTCCACTAATGGTTAAAAGTTATGTTCTATTTTCACTATTACAAATTATATCTACAGGGCACGTTTTGTGACTCTTCTAATCACCTTAAGAAAATATTTTGAATGCATTCCTAAAGGTCAAATGATATGGTCACATATTATGACTATTTTTGATAATACTAATGCATATTGCCAAGTTGTTTATCAGAAGAATTGAAACAAAATATCAATAAAGCATAATAATGTATTGAACATTCTTATTTTACTATATTGACTAAGTTCTTTAAAAATATAGTGTGATATTTGATAATATTTTTTGAAAAATAAGTATTAAGCTGAATTATTTGGAGAGTGAATTATATTGTCTTTTAGCCTAGTGTTTTAAAAACTAGGCTCTTTATGTTTTATCATAGATATACAATAAACATGTAGGATCTTTTAAAAAAATAATGAATGAAATCTACTTTTAGCATCTTTGTTGACAAACTTTTAGGTCAAATGTTTGCGAATTTTGTTCATGGAATTAATATAAATAAATTTCCTGTTTTGTAAACTCAAATCTATTGTTTCAAATGTTATTTTTCCAATTTTACTTAAATTTAAACTTTGTACATTTGGTGTGAATATGGTTTATATTATTTGGATACTTATATTTAAACTTCTATCTTCTTGAAATATATTTTGTTGTGTTACTCAAAATAAGCACCCACGTCCTTCTCCTCCCTTTAAACTCAAGCTTGTTAATAAATATCTCTCTGCATAGGGGGATATTTTAAAAGTGATGGTATAGCTGGTTATGTCAATGCAGGTGAGGAAAAATTTGGAAACTTGAAAAAACCTGGATAAAAATTTATTTGTTTGAAGGTGATGCAAATGCACATTACCCTGAAGTGGTCACTACCAATACATACATGAATCAAAATAAGACATTGTGCCTTAACAAAATACAACTATTTTATATAAGTCAAAAAATTGACATCATAGGACATTAGGTTGCCCTGGAGGTTGGGTACATAGTATGATTATGTACACCAAGCAGTTAGATAGTCATTGTTCATATGTTGTTTTTTTAATCAGAAAAATCCCATTGGTTGTATTTTATTATCTATTTTAAAAATGTCCAGAGATGTTTGTAGGTTAGTAGCTTGGTAAGCTAGACAATTTTAGAACTAATATATGGAAATCATTAACCTTTAATTAGAAATTTTTATTTTACTTTGAGTACTACTGATTGTTTTATTTCTAAAATTCGCACAATAAAGAACTAGTCACATTGAAATATTGAAAGATCCTCCTATTTTCCTCTATTCTTACATGAATAAGATTTTTATTATTCATTCAATGAATCTTTACAGAATGTCTATAATGTTTCAAGAACCATCTGGAATTATCTGATTTCTTGGAACTTACATTCTTATATTGTTCTAAGTGTATGTTTTAATTTTTTTAAGATAGTAAGACTTGTCTATGTGTGTTACATTTGTACTTACTTCTGATTTCATATGTCTATGTCTCTGCATGCCTTATCATATTTAATGTCTCCCTAGTATTTCATAAATATACACTGTATAACTTTTGATAAACATTTTAATTTTTTCCTTGTATAACTTTTAAACATCCTAGTGTAAATATCTATTTTACACATTTGTGAATTTTTAAAAAATGACTTCCCGA
Organism: Hystrix cristata; assembly: GCA_004026905.1. Classification (NCBI taxonomy): domain Eukaryota; kingdom Metazoa; phylum Chordata; class Mammalia; order Rodentia; family Hystricidae; genus Hystrix; species Hystrix cristata. The sequence goes on along the minus strand of PVJO010008090.1, from coordinate 24,543 downwards.
GGCTGAGGTGGAGTCAAATGGTTCACACTTAAAATGTATTAAATATACCAAATTATCTCCTTAACATGTTTCCTCAGTTGACATTCCTATCAGCACTCCAGGAGAGTTCGAATTTCCCTTCCTCCTTACAAAAATTAATTTTTATTACTCTTTTAAATTTTGTCAATCTGAAGTGTGAAAAACTATCTCTCTGCATTTAGATTTTTTGGTTGCTTCATATGCAGCCTCATCTTTGCTCATATAAAAAGTTCATTGAATGAACTGCGGTTAAGACAATGCAATACAGGAATCAGTTGTAATCTTTCATTTCCCCTGCTGATCCTTGAAAGTTATCCATCGGATTCATTCTTTCCTGCCCTTGAATGGAATCGAGGGCAGGCTCCAAAGATTTTTCTGGGTCGTTTCCATTTTCAGCGTATTTTCATCTCAGTGGTTTCAGACATTCTATGAAATGTAAGATCAACAGTAGTGCTTGTTGTTCAAATTCAAACCCGTCCCCTTTCCCAGCTAGAAATCTTCTATGATGAAAAGGGGCACAGTTGGAGCATATTGCTTTTTCACAACCTACTTTTCTAGTCTTTTAAGGGTTAGGGTTATTGAGAGAAGTATTAGAACCACAGGACACATTCTGACGATCCTAGTATAGTTCAGTCTTTGGCTAGAGCCTTCTTGGCAAAGGTATACTAATATGACTGCAATTCAAGACGTTTTCTTTGTGGGAGGCCTTTTTCATATTGTTGGTATTTCTGTGAGGGACCCCAGCTGTGCCTCTCTGTTGGACGGGGTTTCCAGGGGTCCACATCTCTGCTGAAGATGCATCTTGTGCACCTCGAGGTGGCCTTTGAGAAGTAAGAGCACCCTTTTAAAGTAATACTTTATCAAACATATATTAAAGCATTTTCTTACAGAATAAAGCACAAGTGTTGAAGTGGATATGTCCATGTATTCAGAAATCAGATCAGGAAAGAAAGCATTCCTACCCAAGCAAGAAGCGAGAAGAGATGTTGACTTTCCCAGCAACAACCAGTCCCCGAAGTAACCACTGAGTTGACATTAACAGCTTTGTTCATTTATCGCTGATGATGCCCTGACCCTTTTATGGCTTCCTTTCACTCGGAATAAAGTTAACTGCTCTCTTTTGGTTGGTGCTCCCAGTACCTGTATTCTCTCGGACCTGTAACTTTGAGTCTTCTTGATCCCATAGTCAGTGTGTCCTTCGAAGTAGAATGTAGTCATAGTTTTTAATATAGTCTTCTCATTTTTGCTTTTCCAAAATCACTTAAAGCAGTATTTAATGTAATTTCCCATTTATTGAGTTTAAATCTACTACCTCACACTTTAAAATTAACTCAGCTTTTCTGTCCCCCACCTTTTTGTTTTCGTTTTTGGGTTATTCAAGTTTATTTGCTCTTCTATTTTCCCCTTCTGTCATCCTGATATTTCTAGTTCTTTGCTTCTTTAATGATGATTTTTACTGGTTAACTTTGTAGGCATGACCAGCATAAACCTGTCATGTTTCAATCTTCCATAAGCTATTAAACATTCTGAAGAGTTTGTGCATCTCGGACACTCTAATTCCATTCAAGTTCTCCTGCCCTTTTTGTTTTTGGTTTCATATATTTTAAGTACTGTCAGGATATTTTATAGAATCAATATTCATATCTACTTACATAATTACCTTTTTTTTTTTTTTTGTGGTGCCAGGGATCGAACTCAGGGCCTTGTGCTTGCAAGGCAAGCACTCTAATCACTGAGCTAAATCCCCAGCCCTCATAATTACCATTTTATTACACAATTAAAACATTATTTCCTGGATTTTCATGTTCTGCCAAGAATGCTATTCCCCCTGCCTGGAAAAGGTCTTTCCATCTTTTTTCTTTTTTGTTTTTAGTTTGACTGGTTGCAAGAAAATTTGTTCTGCCCATTGGATGTTTTTATTTGCTTTTATGGCTTTTTTTCCAATGCTTTTAACAAGTCACAGTATAAGCATAAAGTTGCTTGTTTAAGGTAAATTGTTTTCTTGGATTTGTTCAGTTTTAATATAATGTATTTAGTATAATTTTCATTGTGGTGCACCTTCGATTTGTGGCTTCATGTCTTTTAATAATTCTGAAAATTCTTAGCTGTTATATCTTTCAATACAATAGATGAGCTATTTTCTTTCTCTTATCCTTCTGAGGCTCAAATTGCATGTTTGATCTTTGTGTTTCTGATATGACTTCAAGAACTTTAACTTCTTTCTATAACTTCATATGGTTTCCTCTTTGTGGTCCTGCCTGGACATTTTCCTCCAGCTTGCTTATCTTCTAGTGCATTAATTTGATTTATAACTATTCATACTCAAACTGTATTCTTGATTTCACTCAAGTGTTTTTCACTTCCAGTGTAATGATCTCTTACAGTTCTCAGTGCTATTTCTTTTCTTGAATACATTAATTATTCTGAAAGTCCCTATCTGATAACTAAAATATGAGAATTTCCTGAGAATCTTCACCTGGTATTATCTCATCATGTCTTTTGATATGCTTGTTCTTTTGTGATTGGCTATCAGAAACAATAAATTAATAACTATAAATAGTCTAAATTATGCCATATTCATCCAAGCAGATTCCCTTTATTTTCTTCTAGGTAGTTAGATAGTACTAAATCTCATTAATACCAGCTCAGATAGTATTTATATCTAGTTAGTTTTCAGACTACGAATATTCTTCTATTTTTAGATTGTTTTTGCCTTTAGATAGTTATCTTTAAGTTATCCCAGCTGAAAACTTGACATTCACAAGGCTGTCTCTTGGTGGATCTTCATTCGAGTGTTGTTTCTCCCACAGTGCGATTCTGCTGATGAAGCTGCCCACCTTCTCAGCCGCTCTGCCGCTGCCTTTTGCTTAGTTTCTCTGCTCTCAGCCTGCACTACCTCACGATCCATGATGACTGAAGGGGCACAGAAGCCCAGATGGTTGCGGTTCCTCCGTTTACTTCCTTTATACCACACACACGCACACACACACACACACACACACACACACACACACACACAGATCTAGCTTTTTTATTCCTGCTTCTCTGTAACATATCAAAAATCCTCTGCAAAGATTGTCCTACCGTCTGGCATCTTGGCCCCTCATATTTTCACTGCCTTTAGAGTTCTCTCATGCTTTTACTTTTTACATTTTTTTTCATAGTACATAATAATTACATTCATCATAGGGAATTGGGATGATTTTCATATTTCATTCAGTTCTTCCAGGTAGTCTTCCTGAGAGCAAAAGCTTTGCTACAGGATAACCTACCCTAATTGAGAGTTCTTACATAACAACCCTGGATGGAATTCTTTCTACTGGAACCACATGAATTGAACTCCGGAAGCCCCTAGCCTGTACCACATAAGGATGAGGCACCCTCTTTTCCTGGGATGACACAGCCTCCTCAAACTCGCCCCTCACCTATCCCTGAGATGGGTGCTTGGCTGCAGGAAGTAGAACACCTTCATGGATGAAATCTTTGTGAATTGCTTCATAACGGTTTTGTTTGAGATGAGCAGTACTTTATGTTTATGTTACTTGGACCCATTTACTGAATAGCTCATAAAGTGGCTAGTTTTGAGTGTGGCCCAGACCAAGAGAAGGCCGTGCAACAGGTCCAGGCCTCTGTGCAGGCTTTTCTTCCACTTGTGCGACATGATCGAGCAGACTCAGTGGTAATTGAGATGTCAGTGGCAGATAGAGACACAGTTTGGTGCCTCTGGCGGATCCCCACAGGTGAATCACAGTGAAGGCTGGGGTTTTAGAGCAAGACCCTGCCAAGCCAGGCACCAGGAGATGTGTTAATCTGCTCAAATAAGGAAACCACATCTGGTACACCAGATGGAATCGCTACTTGATTCAGCTTACAGTAATCCACCTTCATTCCCTAAAATCTGTCCATCTTCTGCATAAGCCAAATAGGCGAGTTAAGTGGGGATGTGAGGGGAGCCACCACCTCTGCAACTTTCAAGTCCTCGATAGTGAAAATAATCTCTGCAGTCTCTCTAAGGATGTAATGTAGATTTCGATATTGTATTTTCCCAGGTAACAACAACTCTAATGACTTCCGTTTGGCCTTTCTCACAATAATAGTCCTCATTCCAGCAGGTGAAGAACTCAGGCCTGCTGAGATGCTTGCTGAATGCCAAGATATACAAATGAATAGTAGAAAGTAGTTATGAATACCAGCCGTGACCACGTGACCATTGTAGAAACAAGGATTATAGTTGTCGTATTTCTTTCCTATTATGTGAATATACAGAGGGTGCCAAAAAAAAAGAAAATGTGTACACACTTCGGCAGTTCGTCATACTAATGTACATCTGGAAGCTAATAGCCACCTCTCTGAGCACCTCTTGTAATTGTAGAGACCAAAGGTAATGTGTTAATCTCATGATGTTTCAATAAATTTTGTATTAAAATACTTATACAAGTTTTTATTTTCCTGATGTACATATTTTTTGGCAGACTCTATCATCTATCTATCCATCTATCTATCTATCAATCAGACCTCTTTGTTTTCTTTCTTTAAGTTACTATACCATAGAACGTAACACTGACTTAATGTCAGTACTTAAGTAAGGTTAAATTACATAGTATGTTACATAATGTAAAAAGAAGAGTAAGCATCACTCAAAGAAAATTTTGCCTCCAATTCTGGGGAAGAAATTAGTGCATTGCTGGCTGTACACAGGATAGTCGTATTATGTTTAGTGGGATTATGAATTTGTTATTGGCCTTATTTAGAGATTAAGTATGGCTTAACGAGATGTGCCTGCTTGTCAAGATCACAAGGTGTGCATTGTGCCTACTAATTTTGGTACGTCGACTTGAATGGACTCAGAAAAGGCTAGCGGATTGGCAAAGCACACTTCTGGGTGTATCTGTGAGGTGTTTCCAAAGATGATGCGTTCAGGCCAGAAAACTGAAAGGGGAAGACCCACTCTGGTATTGGATGGTTGCCATCCAACAGGTTTGTAGCCTGGATGGAATAAAAGGGAGAGAAGGAGGAAGTTGGAAAGATGCATTTGAAAAGCTCCACTCTGTTGAGCAGGTGTATCTTTTCCTAGTGCTGTCATGTGTGGATACCAGAATCCTTCTTCCATCTTCCAATACAGACTCATACCAGCAACTCTCCAGGGAGCTTCCAGGACTCTGACTTGGATTCATGCTGTGTTCTCAGTCCCTCCTGTTCTGAGGCCTCCATCTTGGATTGAAAGCAGCTACTGGATCCTCCGGCTGTCTGGCATGCAGAAGGTCAGCGTGAACCCTCGTGCCTCTGATTCTGTAAGCCTGCCCAATACATCCCCTCGCGTACTGTATAAGTGTGTGTGCGTTGTCTGATCCTCCAGAGAACCCAGGTAACACACTGTCTATCGTTTCGTCTTCGTTTAGGTAGTTTCTCTGGAAACTTTGAGGCAATAGAAAAATTTATATTTAAAAACATTTATATTTACTATTCTGTTATATATATATTGGCTGTTTTAAATTTTCCCTGTGGGTTACCTACTCCCAGATGTTATCCATTTTCTTCTACTTGCTGTTGTGTATTTTAAGATTAGGTTTAACTGTGCTATTTATTTAATATTGAGTATTTTAAAAATGCATTTTTAAGTGTATCACAGATGTGGAGTAAGGGCCTAATTTATTATTGTTATTTTTCAAAATGTATGATTCCTGTACAGTACTAGATTCTAAATAGTTTATCATTTCACAGACAAGAAATTTTTTCTTTCTTTTAAACTATCTTCTCTTCATTTCTCGGATTTTTAAGGGAGAAGCTAGTACTATCTAAACAGTGATATATACTTATCTTATCCCAATATTTAAACTTGTTTTTTTTTTTTATTTTTTCCTGTTCCAAATGTTGAGAAGAAACATTGACTAGTATAGTACTTTATATGTACATAGATATATGCATATATATATGCATTTTCCCTCTTAATCATAATATTATAGTTTTCTTTTTAAATTGCAGTATTTTTAATAAGCCAATATCTTTCTTCAATTATTTAGATAGTAATGGGTTCATGAGTTTTCTGTTTTAGTCTTTTAATACAGTGAATTATTTTGTTATTTTCTGTTAGTCAGCTTCCTATTATTATGACAAAAATACCACTTGAAAAGGGTAAATGCTTATTTTGGTTCAGGCTTCAATTCGTAGTTGCTTGGCTCTGTTACCTGAGCCCTGTTCTGGTGCAGTGCAGCATAGTGGAAGCATGTGGGCCCTTCTCTAGTGGCCGAGCCCAGTCCACTAGGTACCACCGTCTAATGTTCCACCACCTTCCCATATTGCCATGGGCTGCAGGAGAACTAGCAGTCAACAAGTCTTTGCTGTGAAATATTTTTATTTTTACCCCCATTTGCATGTTAGCTTGTCTATAGGATTGCCATTTGACTATCATTATTTTCTGTTAGCACTGTGACCCACATTGCTCTATCATGTTTTAACATCTGATGTTGATAATAAAAGTGTTTGATATCAATCCAATTTTCTTTATTCATTGTTTGAAATATTTTGAGTTTTATTTTTTTCTCTCATGATTGGAAATTTCACCATATTATTTATTTTTTTGTGGTGGTTTGTACAGCTTGGACTTTCTACTTCACAGTGACAGTATAGGAACGCATCTTGTTTATTTTTTAACTGTATTTTGGTTTTTAGAACTATACTATTTTTGGCAGTGTCTCTCACCAGTTTGGGGGAGTGGCAGACCCCCAGTCTATGAAGGCACAGGGGTCCCCTTATTCCTATGCTTGGTAGCTACCTCTCCGTCCTTGCTGTCCTGGGTCTAGCCTCAGTGCAAATGCTACTGTTGCCTGCTGCTAGCACAAGTAGAAAGAATAAATGCTCCCTGGCCTGCTATTTCAAACACAGTCCCCACATACATCTTCATGATAGATGTCTTATTAACTCTTTGTTTTTCTTGGATACATTCTGTGTTCTCTGAGATTAAAAGTCTCCAAACCCCTCCCATTTCTCCAGAAGACTTCTAAGCATTTAAATGATGTTCTTTTTGAAATGCTTGGTTCTCCATTCAACAATTCTTCAAAAGATTACTGTTCTGTTGATGCTTCTCTTTGTTGTTTTGCCCTCTTCTTATTGATTTTTTATTTTTATAAACCAGTATATTTTTTCCTGCTATTTGTAAGTACAGAGGTATCTCTGAAATCAGTATTAAAAGATGCAGTTTCTGTGAAGTATCAGAACATGGAACAAAGGAGCAACAAAAAAAGTGAAACATGAAAATAATGCAAATATATTTCTTCTGTGTGAAAATTTTGAATAAAAGCTAAGTCTATCCACTATTAATTTTGTCTTCCCATTATTTTAGCCTATTTTAGCTCTTTTAGTGAAGATCTTACTTGATCTCATGCCCTTTGCAACATTTAATGTCAGCAAAATCTTGGAGACAGAATATCTGATTATGAGATTACTGGTGAAAAACAATGTTTTTCAAAGTACTTTTATTTGCTCTGAGACATCACTATGATTATATCTCTCTTAAAAATTACCAAATTCAGGGTACCGGAGGTCTACTAAGACGTTATCTCTATCAATAACTTGTAAATAGTACGAAAGGCATCTGTCCAGGAGCGCTTTCTCCCCAAGGAACTAGACATTTCTTTTGTACTACAAGCTTAAAGATTTTTCCTATGCCTACCTTAAAATGCCAAGTAACCTCCTGGGTTTTCATTGTTGTTTGCCTGCTACCCAATCAACATGTTGTGAAAAACAAAACAAAACAAAATTGCCTGTAATACATTTTTAATCTCTACCCATTTTGCAGGGTTTTTTTTTCTTTTGGTGCTGGGAATTGAACTCGGGACCTTGTGCTTGCTAGGCTAGTGCTCTACCACTTCAGCTAAATCCCCAACACTGCCCATTTTGATGTACAAAAACATGATTGTAATTTACAGCATTTAGATAAGAATGAGGCTAGAGAAAAGAAAGAATTGATTTTGGATAGTGAAGGAAGCTGAACACCGCCATCCTGATCAGAGACCCCTCTGAAACGCCCCCTCCCAGCACAGCTGTACCTGAGGACTCAACATCAGCCTGCTACTGACAGCAGCCACTACTGCTCGCACTTTCCCAAACCTTGTCCCTGGGCAGCCATTATCACTTGTGCCCTCTCAAGCCTTGTTCTTGGCAGAGAGCCACAACTGCCATTTACCAAACTCCCCCCTCCCCACGCCCCTGTAAAGACCCCAGAGCCTGTACGGAGCCGCTGGTCTGGTCTCCAGTGCTTGGTCCCTCTCGGGTTTGTTGGGAAAGAAACCTGTCCTGTTGAGCCAGGACCTGTGCTTCTTTTCTATTTTCTTAACCTGTGCTGGCCCGTAAGGTCCAACATCTCTGCTTCGTTTTTGTGGCCCCAGTGCCTTCCAGTGGGGCCCCCATCCCTGTCCTCTCTCTTTCTCATTCCCTTTTCCTAACAGACAACATTCCTGATGTCTGACAAATCTCATCTGACTGTATTTCAGTGTTACACCATTGTTGTCTGATTGTTTTTTAGACAGCTGGTAGTTCAGTTATTGTGTTTGGTTTACATAACAAAGAAGCCTGGCTTATACTATCTTAAACTGAAAGTACAGAAGTTGGGGTTCCAGATTCTTTTGAATATGTCTTACTCTCTGCTAGGGCTTTATCTTAAGGCTTATGTGGAGACAGCTACAACAATTCTAGATATCTCATCCAACAATACCGATGTCCTGAAGAAACAGCCATCTCTTCCTACCACTTTTCTAGATTCCTACAAAAGTCTAGCGTGAGTGGTTTATTAGCTAGTATTGGGTTATATGTTCGTTTCTAAGACGATGAGTCACAAGAGAAATGGAATCATTATGATTAGCTTAGACAACAAAAAATCCCAGATAGAGGATCTTTTTCCCTTGGCATATGTGTCTTCGGGGGGGATGGTGGCCGTGTGAATTTAATTAGGTAAGAGGAAAAGGGTGGCTTGACTGACATACCAACAACATATATTGAGGGCCAACAACGTAATAGTGTCTACTATATCTTAATAGAGGGAAATAAACTAGATTTGAAAGTTTAAGTTTTTAGAAACTGTTTTTAAATTTAATTAGAAATATTTATTTTATTTTATTTTATTTTTGTTTGATTTTTTGAGACAGGGTCTCACTATGTAGCCCAGGCTGGCTCTTACTTGTGGTGATCCTCCTGCCTCTGCCTCCAAAGTGTTGGGATTACAAGCATGCAGCACCACACCTAGCATTTATTTTTTAATAATTTAAATGCTTACACTAAGGAAAACATTTTATGAAATATAATAATATCTACAAGGCAGTTCATGAAGGAAAATATTATATACTTTTAAAAAGCCAATGATGGCCTTTAAATAACATAGTTAATAAAATTAAATATTTCTAAAATACTGGTGAATAAGGTAGAACATAAATGTAATAGCTATTATCATACTGCTTACTTTTTCATTTTCTTTTGTCATCTAGATAAGTTAGAGTAAAGCAAATGTAATATAATTTATAACTATCGGTTGAAATGCTTCCTTGTTTCCTTCCTATTATTATTATTATTATTTATGTCATTCTATATACTTGATAAATATGACTGTAGTTGAAAACAAATTTGCCAATTTAGGGAAAGTTCCTAACCAAATATATTAAAAGTCAAGTATATTTTTGGTATCAAACATACAAATAACCGGTGAAATACTCTTTTAATTTTAGAAAAATCACCAGTTTTCTAGGATAACTATACTGTGACCATACTCATAATTCATAGGAATTTTATCAAATTTTACAGATTCAAGAATTCAAAGAAAAACATTTGGAAAAATTTAGAGTAAGTAATCTCAAAAACTATTATTATATTGATGGGTGTGTAATTCCTCCTTCTTTTCCTAAACAAAAGATGTTAATTATTTTGTAAAGCATGAAGTTTAGAAATGGGAACTTGACTAAGCTAAATGTGGCAGTTAGCCCTCTAGCCCAAATATACAACCTGCACACACAGTGTTCTAGAGCTGAGTGTCCCAACACCTCGAGGCCCACCAATGTACCCCTCTGACAGTTAGGGAGTTACACTCCTCTGGAAAAGTCTAGTTAAAATTTGGACTTCATAGGGCTGGGGATTTACTTCAGTGGTTAGAGTGCTTGCCTTGTAAGCACAAGCCCCTGAGTTCGATCCCCAGAGCAAAACAAAAAAACAAACAAACAAACAAAAAAAAACAAATTTGGATTTTGTGGAAGCTAATCTTTTCCTACATACTCCTATACTTTATATTTTGATTAATATCAAATTTAATGGAACCCAGTGAAGCATGAAGAAAGCCTATGATTATAATGGGGGGCAGGGAGCTATCAGTGCTGTTCCTGAAATCCTGAGTCAATAGTTGGCAAAAATGTCAAAATAATAACATGTTTGTCGTGATGAACTTCTAAATTGTATCGTAATCTCCATGTCAAATAATCCTGAGAAGCATATTAGGATATTCACCAGTGTGCACTGAAGAGCAGTACATTTCACATAAAATCATGGTTCTATTGTTGAGAGTTTACAGGACTAAAAGAGTGTTATAGTAAAGGTTTGTTTAAAAATACAAGTATTTTGACAGTCAAACACTGATTGTACTGTAGGGTGATTGCTTCCAGCAAATGGAAACATGTCATTTAACCAAAGCATTCTAAAGTATGCTATCTTATATAAATCCATAGAGAATTATGTCTCAGCGTGATGTTTAATTTTTCCCAGTCATTTGGCATGACCTTGTTTTGAACACTATTCAAATGTTAGCCTTGATAAAAATTCACAAATGTTTCTCCAAGAAATTCTCATTATAGTAAGGAAAATATGCCTAGCTTATAGTTACCTGTGTCTAGTAAGTGTTCATTAGGTATATTTTTTAAAGTGAGAAAAAACTCCACTTACGTAACCAATAACATACAATGAGACAAAATAGGCCCATCAAGAAGCAAAGAAGAAGTGAGACACATCAGTGATGCTTTCTCAAGTAGTGAAATATCTTCAGTTTATGCAGAAGTTAAATTTTAAAAATTATTTGAAAAAAATTATCCATGAGCATCTTGCTCCTTAAGGGTCTTAGATGATAAAAAAACTTTCTGAAAATATTGAAGCACTATCTCCCAGGAAGTTTAAGGGGAGCCTGTGATAGAGAAGTTATTGTCTTTAAGTGATTTGTAGATGTTCAAATTATTTAAGGCCTAGATTATAAATTAACCCATGTAAAACTAATAAAGTTTCTCAAGGGACTGTATAATCATAGATCAAAAGGAATGAAGAACGAACAAAAGGAAAAAAAGGTCTTTGGATGCCCCAAACTTGTATGGTCAGGTAACAAGTTAACATAATTACTTAGCTGCAAAAAGAGGTGTTTTTTGTGGAAAAGAGAGGCAAAACATGGTGAACAATATTCAGGCAAGTAAACTAAAGAAGGAATTGGCAGCATACACCCCATATACCTAAGCTGCTATGGGACGGTGACTTCTGCATGGCTCAGGTGTCTCCCTGTCTTGAACACACTGGCTGTGGCCGTTATCTATGCTACTTCCACCCGTGTATGTTGGGAGCATAGAGGAGGTTCTTTCACATCTGGATGTGATTCGAGTACCAGGACTATGGACTAGATTAGAAAATCAACACTGTAACAGTGCCAAACTCAGGGGTTATGTGGGGAAAGGCGGGATACGTGCATTTTATACTTGGGAAGAACGTAAAATTTGTGGCCGGAGTATTCTGAACAGATTGTGATTTTCAAAAATGGCATAATATTATCTCCATCTAACATGTTCTCTTTACTTTGTGACCTTTTTCACTTCCTTAAGAAAGAGCGTGGACTCTGTCTGAACCTGGATGGGCAATGTGTCTCCTTTGAGTAACAAACTGGGTATAGGAGAAATCACAGTATGTGACTTCTGAGGCTAGGTCGTGAGAGAAAATACAACTTCTTTCTAACTCAATCTCTCTTAGGATGCTATTTTGATGGAACTTTTTTTTTTTAAAGAATGACTCATCCATAATCTTCATGGTAACAAATACCAATAAGAAGTTTTGAACTGAAGAAAGTACCAAGCAAAATACTGATAAAAGAAATTTAGTGGTGTTTACTATCTTAAAGAGGGAGAACATTAGCTAAGCCAGGAGATGCAGCAACGAGAGCAGTAACATGCAAGATTGGACAGATGGGGAGGCCGCTTTCTTATTCGAGGGGCTTAGTGGACACATGGATCTAGTGAATATGACATTAGGCCCTCTGGCCAAATAACAGCTCCTCTCCGGTCAAGATAAACACTGTCACACACAGGTCTTCTGGGTAAGTGACAAGCACCGCATCCAGTCAGGGCCGTTTCATCCAACTCAGAGTTACACAAATACTTAATACAATGAGAATTTATATCACAGTATAAGCAAATCTGAACACCATTTTCATTGCTCTCAACTGTGTGAGGACAAAAATTAGGTTGTCTACAGGCACTGCTGATCATTGTGAGACTAAAATTGGGGTCAGATTTCCTGATATTTTTGAGAATCAAGCTAATGAGACCTTAAATCATTTATTGAGCTTCTCTTACATACTCATAATAGGAAGTTTGAGTGTATTATTCTACGTTTTGTAAAATTATGTTAATTACACGAAAACAAAATGATGTGTTTTTATCTTTGGGCTCAATTCACTTTGGAAAACATTCATTAAATGCTTATTGTGTGCAAAGCACCATATCTGTAGCTCTAAGAAATACAAAGAAACAATTTCACACTGTCCCGTTCAGTAGCTAGACTCGAACTCCATGAGGTACGATATAAATCCGACTGGGACGTGTACAGAGACAGAAAGTGAAGAGGTCAGAGGAATGTTCTTTAATTGAAGTGACTCTCTTAAGGGTGATGGTGATAAATAATTTGGGGGAAAGTAGTTTATTATATTCTTGAAATCTCTCTACTTTAAAGCATGCTACTTTTCATTTCGGTATCATTAGAGAACAAGGCTCTGCGTACATGCATGCCTCAGGTAATTTACGCGTACTTCCTCCAGCACCAACTCCATTTTCCAAGTATGACTTTAAAAACATTTAAAAAGTAAGGTGATAGTATAAAAATGAAAACGAAGTTGTCAAAAGCTTTCCACTGGGACCTCGGTTCTAGCTTTGACATGAAAAGTGGTTGGCAGTTGTCACTCTTGATCTTACAATAAGAAAAAGTTAGATACATTGAAAATCAAGAAAATCAAGTACTATTCTGAGACTCATCAGAGAACTGAGGTCACAGAGAAATCTGCCTCTGAAATCTAGAGGGAGGGAGATAGAGCGAGAGAGGGAGAGGGAGGGAGAGGGAGAGAGAGAGGGAGACAGAAAGAGACAAAGACAGAGACAGAGATAGAGAGACAGCTCGTAGATGCACATAATTAAATTCTACTTACCTATACTAGAAGCTACTGAAGCCACAAAACAGTTGCAACATTTGAATGATAATGTTAGTGAATTCCTAGTCTGTTTGTGAACTAGCTGAAGAAGATGCCAGCAGACAATTTCAGAAGCAGAGGTCTTAGGAGGGTCTGTGGACTGTCACAGATTTCCCCTACCATAGCCCACCCAAATTCCTTCTCTGTGGACCTGAGAAGGAGCCCCTCGGGATCTATAAGGGGAAGGAGAGGTGGCTAGAGTCTCTTTTATAACAAATGTTTACTTTCCACATTCAAGGACTTTGACAAAATTCAGTTTTTGCATGTTATCACAGCTGGGGAAAGGAAATTCTTCCCCATTCCAACTCTTCTGGGTTTCCCATCTCACCTAAGGTTGAGCATGCAAGGGACAAGTCTTCATGAAATAGATTGATAATTCTGTACCCAAGGAAGGGAGTAGGAGGCATGGAACAAAATGCTGTACCTCCAGAGAAACATATATTACAGTGCCACTGTTGAGATATATGTCTGCAGGGACTGGAATTTAGCTGAAGGATATAGGAAATTCCATACCAACACACAAGAAGCTTTATAATAACTGTATTACAGTTTAAAATCTGCAAGCCAAGCCTCTATGCCAGGAGCTGTTTCTAGGGAATCCCAAAGACAATATTTCTGGAAGGCAAAAATGAGGACACTAGAGGAATTAGAAACTTCTGGTACCTATAGCTGAAAAAAAAAGATGAACAAAAGCTAATTCCTTGCCAGACTAAGATAAATCCTTACCTTAAAGGCCTATTTATTTCAGTTCATATTATTTAATTATCCGATACAATTTATGAATTTTTAAACAAGGAATTTTAACACATTTTATCAAATATAAGCAACAGCACACCCTCAAGAGGCAGAAACTTGAGCAAAACCAAATTTAGATATTATACAGTTAGAATTATCAGTTAGGGAATTTAAAGTAATTATAATCAGTATGTTTAAGAAAAAATAGACAATATTAAACAATAAATAGGTAATATAAGCAGAGGGATGAGTGCCTAAGAAAGGCTAGAAATAAAAAAAAAATATGCTGTAAAAGAAATGCAGAATGGCTTCATCGATTCACCATTGTGTTTAACATGAAAGAAATCAAATTAGTGTCTTAAGCCTAGATCAACAGGAATTTTTTAAACTGAAATTCAAAGGTAAAAGAGAACTGGGGAAAAGAAAACAAACAAAACCCCAGAATATAGCACTCAAGAACTTTACGACAATATCAAAAGGTACCATGTATGATATGAACTGAAATACCAAAAGGAGAGGAAAAATAGAATGGAGTGGAAGAAATATTGAAGTAGTCATGGTAAAAACTTCCCAGAAGAAGAATGAGAAGAAGGAAGGAAGGAGGAAGAGGAGGAGGAGGAGGAGGAGGAGGAGGAAAGAGGAAGGGGAAGGGGAAGGGGGAGGGGAAGGAAAAAAGAGTACCCAAAACTATCATGTCTTGTCATATGCAGTTTAACAATAATCCACAACCTTCTGACCAATTTGTCATATTCAGACTGTAAAAAACCAAGAAAAAGAGAAAATATTAAAAGAAGCAAGAGAAGAATAACATTTTGCCTGTAGAGGAACAAGGATAAGAAATACAGAGGATTTTTCACCAGAAATGCTATAAAATGCAATAGAATGAAACAGGATAAAGTATTGGCATAGTAATGCTGCCCACCTAGAATGTTATATCCAGTACAATTATCCTTCAAAGATGAACAAGCCCCCAAAATTTAACAGACAAAAAAAGAAAAAAAAAAAGAAAGAAAGAAAAGAAAAAGAAATAGAAAAAGAAAAAAAAAGTTACAACACACAAAAAATTGAAAACAAAACTGAGAGGAACTGGCTGCAGATTTGACATCCACAAACTTAAAAATAAAAATCTTCATGACTTCATCCAATCTAATTCTTTTTCACAGGTTCCCTCCTAATACCAACCTGGGGGTTAGGACTTTAACATAGGAATTTTCGTGGGACACAAAAAGTGTCATCTACAAGTAATGACTTTTTTTCATTTGCAAAAAAAAAAAATATTAATAGATTTGGAGATCATCATGCTGATGGATATAAGCCAGGCTCAGAAAGACAAATATTGCCTCTTCTCTCTAATATGTGGAATCTAAAAACGCTGACAAGAAAGTAGAAGGGAGACTATTATTAGACAAGAGAAAGGGAAAATGGGGAAAAAGGGCATAAGGGCAGATAACAGGCAACAAGAATATGATCAAAACACGCAATAAACACTGACCCCCAAAATACCATGTGAAACTAGGGGTGAGGGTGGGCAAGGGAGTAACTGGGGGTGAATAAGTACAGTGTGTGCTTGTAGGGATCTGTCAAATGAAGCCCATTAAACTTTGTAATTAGTATGCACTAATAAAAAAAGGTGGGAAAGGAGATTAAAAGGAGGTATATCAGCTATACCAAAGGAAAGCTGGTATAGCTGTAATCACTTTGACAACGTAGATTTAAGAAAATAAGATAAAAATGGACATCACATTTTGATAAAGTGCTCAACCATCTAAGAGGACATAAAATCCTAAATGTGTATGTACCTAACAACAGTGTCAAAGCCAGGATGGTAAAACTGATAGGATAAAAAGCAGAAATAGTTAAATTTGCTAGTATAGTCAGAGACTTCAACTGTAATAGGCAGTGGCTGATAGATCAAGTGTGAGAAAATCCAGATATAAATTCCCACAATATTATCAGATTCATCCAATTGACATTTATAAAATAAGCTGTTAAACAATAACAGAATACATACATTTTCTCAAGCTTAGGTTGATTATTAATGATAATAGACCATGTTCTCATCCATAAGACATACCTTAACATACTTAGGACTAGAATGTGAAAGATACTAAATGGAAAAAGCCACTTATTACATGTCATTTATAGAATGTAATTCCATTCATTATATTTACACCAAATTTATGTCTTCATTCCTAAATTAGCAGCACTTATCACCTGTATATTAATGAATCTTCTCAGGCATGATTTTTTTAATATATATATATCCCAACCCATTTATATTAACCCTCTGAATTAATTCCTAAATGTTTTATAGAATTAAAAATAATGTTAATAACTTCTGTTTACTTTTAAGAAAACTTTTTAAATTTTTTTTGTCATAAAACAGTGGTTTTTTTATAAATACAATATTTTCCCAAAGGTCTCAAGGGATTATTAATATGATTATTTTGTTATATGGTGATTGATATATTAACTATTTACACCAGCGTTTATTTTCTACTGTTAGATCAGTGTTGTGCTTCTCACTCATGCTAATACTATCCTTTTGTCACTTGGTGATTCTTGGTTATTGCTTTTGGATTCTCAAAAAATGCGGCAATCACCATTCCCCAGGTTACAAGGGGCATTATGGAAGGTCTTGGAGATCTTGGAAGTTTGCATTCTGTGCACCAGATTCTGTCTCTTGGGAAGGATGATCTAGCTCACAAACACACTCATTTTCAGTTGCAATCTCATCTGTACTGTGCAGAAGATCTGTTTGATTTAAAACCATTTTCCTCTGCCTTCAGCCCAAGATCAAATACTACTTTTAGCTGCTGTAACAATAAGTCCAACTAATTAAATAAATTAGTTAATTATAGAAAGCTTCATTTTTTAATTAACTACCCTATGAATGGCTTTGTGGGACTCATTCTGTTTCCAGAACCTGTTTTCTACAAACATCTTAGGTTTTTCTCCTACGTGTTAGCAGTCTATTTTGCAGGCTGGTGTTTTCCAACAAAATTGGTCTTTATTCGCAGCCATGTCTCAGTGTTTCTGCTTCACTTCTGCCACTGAAAACTGTTCCAGATATCCAGTGTTGTTGGAAACGTGTTCTTGTTTTCTTTTACTATTTTAAGTGAGTCTTTATTTTTTATTTTATTTTATTTTATTTTAAACCAAGAACATGTATTGGTACATTTTACATATAATAGTTACATTCATCACATTTATTTTGTACCTGTACATGATGCATCTAGGTTCTCCTCCCTCTTCCCCGCCCCTCCCCTCTGCTCCCTCCCTCCCTATTTACAGCAGGTTCATTCATCCTTTTCTATATTTTCCCTTTCCCTTTTCTTTCCTTTGTTAAGGCAAAAAGGTGAGTATGTGTGCCTGGTCCGTCATTCTTTACCAGAAATAAAATGCCTCTGCAGTGGTTTTCAGGTCCCTCTTTTTAAAAATAAATTCAGAGCTGGAGATTTATCTCAGTGGTTAGAGCGCTTGCCTAGCAAGCACAAGGCCCTGACTTCAATCCCCAGCACCAAAAAAAAAAAAAAAAAAAAAAAAAAAAAAAAAAAAAAAAAAAAAAGAAATACACAATACACACACATACACCTTAGTTCACAAACTTAATTTAATTCTTTCTTCTTTCCACGATTCTGGTTGCAAACCGAATTGGATGAGAACCTAATCAAATTAATGGTTAGGTTCAATGTTTATATATATATATATATATATATGAAATATATATAAGAATTTCTTATATATATAAGAAATCCTACTTTATATATGCATATATATGTATAATTCTATAGAAATACTGTCACAAGGAACAAATAATGATGACTTTAAAGGAAATTCTTTAGGTTTATTAGGTAATAGAGAAACCAAGTGGCAAAAGAAAAGATTGTGTAGTCACACAGAGGATATTACAAGATGTTGGGGACATTATATGATGAGACAAAGCAAATATGATGACGTGACATTTAAAATCACCCTTGAAACATAGGTCACCAGTTCTTCCTGGTTTGCTGGGATTCTGTCCATTTTAGCGCTGAAAGTCTCACATCAAGGAGCCTCCTCAGTCCTGGGCATGCTTGAGTGGTTGGTACCCACTATACCAAATACCAGGAGATGTATTTTGAGAGTTATTGTAAAGGAAGAAAATTTAGGTTTTGATGTGCACGAGTAAAGACAATGCTAGAAATGTAGTTTGGGGTCAGAAAATAGGATTTTTAAAAATGCTAGTTTCTTAGTTTATTATTTACTTAGTTGACTAAAAATACTAGCAAAATGATTGTTAGCATCTCATATTATATTATTTATATATTATAACAATATCTATTATTTATATTATAATATGGTCTCCCTTTCTCTAAGAACACTATCGAAATATGTCGTGTCCCCTATGGTAGGAACCTTGCTCCTTGGTGGGGTTCCAGAATAAAAGTGACCTTTGAATTGTGGGTGTGATACTATGTCAAAATGATCATATATTTTAAAAAAGCCTTTTAATAAGTGTTATGGCTTGTGTCTCGCTGTCCCCCCAAAGCCTCAGGTGGTCATAGGCGGGGCCTTTCAGAGCTGGCTGGACTAGGGTGTGCCATTACTAAACTAGCCCACCGATTGCTTTGGTGAAGCTCATCCTAATTCTGAAGAAGTAGGGCCTCACCAAATACCAAATAACAGTATAAAAATTTGCTTGATTAATTCACATTTGTTGGAAATTTAATGATATATTCTTTGGGAAGGTTAAAAATATATTTTAAAAAATATATATATTTGGACCCAATCATAATAAAGTATTTTTTTTAACTCAAACTTCTCCTTGGGTCATTAAATAATTCACAGTGGACATTTATTAAATCATTTGTTGACCTTCCACCTATTGTTCAATAGCTCAACCTTCAATAATAGCCCATCTCGTGTTTGCTTTTGAGGGTGCATATGGGTTGTTAATTTTAAACATAGCTTATGGATTTCCACTGCATTCTCTAAAGGTCAAAGGAAATTCCAATGTGATGACTTTGTTTTTTATTTGCATAACTCTTATATGCAGCGCTGTGATGTATAACAGCACTTAAAACTACAACACCGTACTATACAGTGCAATCAGCAAAAATCATAGTACTACCTAAAAAAGGTATAGTGTACAAAAGACGTGAGGCTCTATAAACAAGATATACAGAACTGTGTACAAAAAAAAAAGGATGGTCTTCGGTCTGAGTGGTGTGCTGTAAATCTGAACAACATGCCTCAGTCTTGAGTCTGAAGAGCAGTTAAACAGTTAACTAGGAATGTCTATACTCCTTTTAAAATGTAAAACCACTATCTTCTTGCTACTACAAGAAGATAGTATCTATGAAATTTTCCTAGTTGACTCCACTAATGGACTTATACTATTGAAATTCAATTATGTTTTGTGCTGTACTTCAATAAACTTTATACTTACTTTTCCTCTGACCCAAAACACAAATTTTAGGAATATGAGTTTCAGTGATGTAACCCTTTAGGGCTTGAGAAGATAACTAGCAAGTCAGAGCTTCTTATAGCATTTAGCTTTTGTTTGTTTTGTTTTTGTTTTTCAGCAGTAAGGGTGATTGAACACAGAGCGTTGGCACTGAGCTACATTCCCAGCCCTGGTTTTATTTTTCTTCTGGGCTGGGTCTTACCAAGTTGCTCAGGTGGGATTTGAACTTGCAGTCCTTTTACCTCATCCTTTCAGAATGCTGAGATTGTAGGCACATACCCCCATGTACAGCACAAGTAGTATTTGAATGAATTGACAGCTGACGTTCATATTCAGGAAAGAAGTAAAAGGATCGGACTGCTGCAAACTGTTAGCAAAGTGAGATGCCCTCAGCTCATTCAGTGCAATCTGGCTTCTGAAGATGCGTGCGGGTCTGCGGCGGGTGGTTCCCCTCCTGGCTGCCAGTCTCTAACTTGTAATGAGATAGTCACTCTTGCTCCTCATTGGCAAGCATTAGAATGAGCAAACCTGTACTTTCTCTCAATCGTACATGGCAGGCGCTCTGCACACCTGCTGCCTCTTAAAATTCTACTAAAAGAATATTACACTAGACAGGAACTGTCAAAGATTTAATCTACCTGTGTCCACCACTGTCGACATCCTATTGAACAACCATCTGATGAGAGATATTGGGACACTGACAACAAATAAGAGGAGGAAACTTGTACTTACCACTCACGGATGGGTAGTTTATTTTTGTTCTGAAAGATTTGAATTCCTCATTTTGAATTTCCATATTCTAGCTGCGTACTATAAATGCGAATTTATACTAGTGAACGAATATGTAGGTATTTTAATATTTAGATGATAGTGATGTGGTGTTATGTAAGAAAGGTTTGAATTTGCTTAATGAAATTTTATGTCTTCGGTTTGTTGTGAAATCATTTAATTCTTTTATAAATAGACAGAATGACTACAAAGGTAAGCACACAAACTCCACTAGTTCTTGAATAGGAGGATATTATGTTGTCTTAGTATTTAAGAAAGATTTTTCTGACAATTTAAAAGCAAAACGTACAAAATTAAAGTATAATCATACCTAAATTCAGAAAAATAAGTGCCTAACTTTCTTAGGTGGGATATTTTTTCTATCTTGTCTCTACATCCTTCATGTGACTCTTTAAGAGACTTTGAATACCACAGTGAACAAAATGTTGAATTATCAGTTTTCAAAAGACTCAGCAACTGTGTTAGTGACTATATTATTGCTACATTATAAAAACTGGAAGATTGACATTAAATTCCAATTTACTGAATTCATTATTAGATAATTTAGGTACTCTTCTTTCTTAATAACATAATATGAAGAGAAACAAGGACACTATAGGATAATAACCTCTAAAGTCTATCTCATTTAAATGTGCTAAGTAAGATTTTGGCAAGTGTTGAATTTTTAATAAATGCTTATGTATTATGACAAATCTTGAAGTGTCAGTATTCTGCATTATTAATTTAAATAAGAATAACATTTTGAAATATCAATAGTGGAATGGATATTCTGTTTTAAAAATATCAGTTATTAAATATATGCTTTCACATGGGATTAAATTCTACTTTCTTGTGAATGAATGTGAGATTTAGAGGGATCTGATTTATTTGATTGACTTAACATGATTTAGGAAATTTTGTAGGTGCTGTAAATAAACTATATTGACTATAAAAGAACGTTAGTATTTGCTATGGTTTGAACTTGCCATTTCCAAAATCCTGGGGTCACCAATGTGTTAGTGGTAAGAGATGAAGCCTTCAAGAGCCACGGGGTTTTGAGGGCTTCACTTCTTGAGTTTGGGATTAGACACCCTTCCAAAAGTGCTTGATGGAGGGAGGTTTCTCCTTTGCTGTTCTTCCTTTTGCCATAGGAGGACACCGCATCCCTTCCTAACAGAGGCTCGGTGCACAAAGAGCCATCTTGGAAAGAGAGACCAGACTCTTGGCACTGAAGTGACTGGTGCTTTGATTTTGGAATTGTCAGCCTCAAGAACTGTGAGAAGTAAATTTATGTTCTTATATACTACCCAATCTCAGGTATTTTGTTATAGCTGCACGAAATAGACTAACAGAGTATATCTTCTGTACATGGATTGTACTTTTAGTTGTATCTTTGAAACCACAATTTCTTTTCACAGAAACCATTAATCTTGGGAACTGAGAACATCCAATTCAGTTAAACACTTACGGACATTCATATAATTTATATACAATTTATACTATATAAATACCAAAAATCATGCTGTGCTATTTTCATTTCTTTTCATTAAGAAAACTCCATAAACATTCATTAAAGCTAATTAAAATATTATATAAAATATAATGGTCTCAATTATATCATGTATCATATTTTTCTACATTTTACTTTTATATTTATGGCAAGATAATCTAATAAGTTTCAAATAAAGTCAATAGTTGCTAATAGTTTCTCACTTGTTTTGAATTAAAGCCTGGTCAAACTCAGGTTTTTGTCTTCTTCCTTCTGCTTGGGTGGTACCGAGAATGATTTGTCCTTGGTAGTCTAGCATGCTTCTGTGTCTTAGTTACTTTTCTCTCATTGCTGGGACAAAATACCAGACACCCAAAGTTAGGAGAAGAAAGGTTTATTTAGCTCACAGTTTGTAGAGGTTTCAGTCCACAATCAGCTAGATTCAAGGCAGTATGGCATGGCAGGTAGGCAGAAGGCAAAAAGATAAGCAAGGAATGCAAGCAAGGGAATAGACAAGCCTCTTTCTGTCCCTTATATTTTATCCAGGCTACCTGTCTTTAGAGTGGGCCCTTAATCCCACCCCTACTCCTAGTGCCCTTAATCCTAGAATCACATCTTTGATCCCATCAGAACTATGCCAAACTGACCACTGGACTAATCTAGCAATCACACATTCTGGACCTAGCCCCACCTATGACTGCATGAGTCCTTGCAGGGACATCTAGGCACAAACCATAACATTCCAGTAATGTAGAGTTTAGAAAATTTTTAGTGTTGTGATAAGAACAAAAATAACATGGAGTAGTCTAAACAACAGAGGATATACAACTAGTCACAAAATCTTAATGTTTAAGAGAGATTCATGCAAGGATCTAGCTTCAGCTGAAAAAAAAAATCTGTCATTTTCCTCCTTTTGTCAACATCATCGTAAAAGTCAGTTTCCTCATTGTTACAACATGGATGCAAACAGCAGAACTAACATTCATATATAAGGCAGAGAAGTTTTGACAATACCCAGTAAAAGTTTCCATCTGATTGAACCATCTTGGTTCACATTCCTAATACCAAACCAAATACTATGGCATAGCGAGGTCATTAGGTAAATCATATTCCTTTTTCAGATGGAAGCTCAATTTTATACAAACTGAGTAGCTACTACATGACAGGAGAAGAGATAAAAGGAACAGTGCAGAAGTAGCCAGCTGTCACGCTTGCCTTATCTAGTGTTTGTTGATATCTGTTCCTTTTCCACTTGCTAAAGAATCATGCTTGTCAAGCTTAGTGTCAGTCGAGGTGATTTTTATCCCTGTATGAGCCTCAGACCCCACCATCAAATGTGTCATCCTTGGTAGTGCCCCAGATTGTTTTCAGGCCTCTGGTTCTTGTTCTAGGATAGTCAGTGCTCTTTTTCCTATATTTAATCATTAAATATAAAGTTTGTCAGTCTTTCTCAGTTAACCTGAGCCTCTGCTTCAGGACATTCTAATAGACTGCGTTGAGCCTTGCCTTTCTAATACCAAGTTTCATGTATGTTCTTCAAATAATTTTGCATTTTATTCTCTCTTGATTTCTCTTCCCATTCTAGTAATTTTCTCAAATATATTTTTTACTACACAGATTCTATTCTTAATTGTATTCAATCATCTATTTGGTCAATCACTCTAACTCATTATTTTAATGCTATAATACTATATATAGTTTTTCACCTGTAGAATTACCTCTTGGTTAACTTCTAAATCTTCTTGTAGTTTTGTATACTGTTCTGCACTTTCACACTGTTTTTATTCTGTCTTTCACTGATTTGCATAGTTGATGTCTCTTAGGAGCTGAGTAAGCTGTCAGGCCTGTTTGGTCTGCTGCCTTTCCTTTAGCGGGTGTAATTACTCATATGTGTCGCAGACTTTGGTTACCAGTCCACATTCGGCAGAGGCCATTCTCCTCTGTGAGAATGTTGTGGCCGCATGGTAGAAACTTCCTTGCCAAGTTTGGCTCTTGCTTCTGCTTGAGGCCCAGAGGTTCACTGGTTCAATGCACAACTTCCTTTCATTGTCTAAGCCCAAGATTTCTTCCCCATTGCAGTAGAAAATATTTGATTCTCTAGCTACAAATCATATACATTTAAGATTTAATTTATCTGCCACTTCCCCGAGCAACATGGCCCAAATCTTACTGTCTGGATTAAGTCCTGACTTTTCTAGGACCTTCATTTCTGGCAAGAGCGATTTCCTTTTTCCTTTGCTCTTTGCCCTCTTCTAGAATTCGTATTAATGTTTTATATGAACTTTTTAATTAACTCTTCTACCTTTTTTCCTAGTATTCATCCTCTTTTACAAACAGGAAGCATAGTTCTTATTGCTTTAGAATTAGAAGCATAAAAGCAAATTTAGCTCTATATGTTTTAAAAATTATTTTTTCAGTACCAGGAACTTGGGGCCTTATGCATGTTAGGTGAGTGACTGACCACCGAGCTGTACCTGCCCCTTTACTCCTGCTTTAAATCGGAGCATTCTAAATATTTCTTCCAATACTGGTAGTTATTTTTCTGTTTTTAGATTATAAAACAAACAAATAAATATGTAGACACCCCCATCGTACTCCTATATCTTTCTTCTATAATTATAC
>PVJO010008089.1:0-77357 GCA_004026905.1 Hystrix cristata | reverse complement strand
AGGTATAGATACATTTTTCCAGTGTATGGCACTGGTTGGATGCACAAATGCAGAACCCACCAATACAAGAGGGTTGACTGTGCTTTCCATCTCATTTAATACTTTCAGTTAAAAATCAAAATATGATAGAACAGGGACCTCGGTTCCTATGAAGGGACGCAGGGTTTCTTTTTAGTTGAACAGAAGCGAGGCAGCAGCAGAATATCCCCTCTTCAGCTTCAGCGCTTATTTCCCTCCCGAGTTTTTCTGTGTCAGGAACGAGGGACCTGAGCTAAAAATGGCGACCTGATTTCTCACATTCCCATCGGAGTCACCTTGCTACAGCGCCTCACGCTGCCTGAGAAAGAGGCCTGGACAAAAGTCATCTAACCTGCCAAGTAGACTTTGTTCATCAAAAGATAATGATCAAGGCAAATACTTACTTTAGTAGTAGTCTGGTTTACAAAATGAAAATCAACTTCTCTGACAGTGTTTTAACTTGTTGAGTTTAAATTCTGAACAGGCTGTATATTATAACTAAATAAAATATCTTTCAATAGTGTTTATCTCTCTTTCAGTATTTCATCCCCTGACCTATGAAGGAGGTGTAGACTTGAACAGGTATTTACATGTCTATAAGGCATTTCTATGGGAGTTAGAGAATTCCTCTGTCTAAATTATTAAGTTGTTTCAGAATATTAAGGTATAAAAATTTTTAAATGGATTTTATCTTATTTTCACTGTGATGTTAGTGATTGATAATCAGAAAATAATCTAAATGTCTATCATGAGGTTTAGACAGGCTGGCCTTTCGTTGCTCTCATTATTTGAGTGTTAACCCTTCCTCTTGATCTCCATTATTTGAAATATGTGCTGTGTGGAAACTTGAACCTGTGGTTCACTGCGCTATTTGTGTTCTGTCCTAAAGCATCGAAGATCCTGATGAGAAAGTAGCCATGCTAACCCAAATCTTGGAATTTGGGCAGACACCAAAACAGCTGTTTGTGACACCACATCCCCGAAGGATCACCTCCAAGTTTAAAAACATGTCCCAGACCTCCAGTTATAATGCTTCTATAGCAGATTCCCCAGGTGAGGTTTGCAAAGAAAAGAAGTGTAAGCACTTTTTTTTCTATTTGGTGATTGTTTTTGAGGTGAGATGAAACATGAACTCCTTTGCTGTTAGATGTTTTTCTCCTTTTTTTTTTTTTAATAGCTGTTTAAGAAAAATGACTTTTATTTTCTGTTAATTTGACTTGTCGAGTCCTGACTTTGGCTTTTCCCCTCCTGTGATTCCATCTTTCTATGGTTTTGTTAAATTCTGAGCAATTTACCTTTTCATACTTTGATTTCTGGGCATGGCTGCTGTAACAGTCACTGTCCACCTTCATCTTTCCCAGAAATGACCCCTGTCCCGGTACTCTGCAAAACCCACATACAGATCTTGAATCACACTGCTGTTTTCTTCATTTGAGTCTGTTTTGTTTTTGAACATCTGCTAAATGTATACAGAGCGTCTGTCCTGTGCCAGATGCATGCATGGCACTGAAATGAACTTGACCCACTTCTTGCACCCAGTATTGGAAAGGAAGGAAAACTCTCACCTTCATCTAATTATCCGCGTTTTGTATCTCATATAAGACAGCCTCAAGCCTGCAGGGCCCCCGGAGGAATTGGATGACACCATATGCCGAGGTTGGCAGCGAAATGAGTGCATTTCTTTTGGTCTCTAATTCTGCTGCCTGTCCTGAGCACATCTGGGCTTTTTAGACACACAGAGCTGAGTACTCTCTTCAGCATGGAGGAACAACTTCCTGGAGTTATTAGGCCCCCGGGGAGGCTTGGAGTAGTTCAAGACAGACTGCATGTTTCAGGGGTTAAGTCATAAAAGCCATAGGACTATCTTGTGATACTGTTTCATCCCATGCTCTGCTTAGTCACCAGCCATAACCACTGTCATATGACATTTTGAAAGTGTAATTGCTCCAGCTTTTCTTAGAGCAGAAGTGAAAGCATTACTTTGTCCAGAAACTCTTGAGTTGATTTTTTTTTTTTTTTACCTCGCTTTTCCTCCCTCAAAAAAAAACCCCAAACCTTGCAACATTCTTAGGCAACTGCCAGGGTTGTGCAAAGATTGTTGGTGAGGAAATGTTTACTTAGTCTTGGATTTCCTGACTTTGCAAACATTGATAAGACTCCTAACATTTGAAGATACTATTTCTCCTTGGACTAATATGGGCCTAACAAGTGCATTTGAAAGCAGTTATATTTTGTTTTGTTTTGTTGGTTGATTTTAATAAAAAAAAAAAGTGTGACTCTGATGCACTTGTCTGTCAGAAATTTTCACTTAACAATTTAATGTAGTTTCTCCAGGTGAAGAATCCTTTGAAGACTTGACTGAGGAAAGCAAAATGCTGGCCTGGAATAACATCACCAAACTGCAGTTACATGAGCAGTATAAAATCCACAAAGAGTAAGAATAATCTGTGTGCTTCTCTGCAGCCAGTGGCCTTTGCACAAGTTAGAGTCTTGACATGAGACTAAACTGTTTTAAGCTGAGCTGTGAAGGAAAGTTTCTCTCAGTATTGTGTTTTATCTGAAATGATCTGCTATCTGAAGTTGATGTATCAAGGGAAAGTGACAGAATGACTTGTGTTGGCCTCCATGACTGTCTCTAGTTGGCAAGTAGTTGGGGGCCTCTTAGACTGCACTCAGGACCCCTGAGTCTTTGATAGTCTGAAGCTATGGGAGGACCACGGTCTGTCTTCAAGTGTTCAGTTTACTGAAAGTGTAGAAAAGAATGCAGGGGGTTGGGGTGAGGAAGAAAAATTTGCATCGCAAACAAAGTTCACATGAATTTTAAAAATAATACCTGTACATCAAAGAAGGCGGGCTTGTCCTTCGCCCCAGAAGGGAATGAGTTTTCCCTGTCCTCTCCACCAAGGCTGCTCTGCTCGTGTCGTCTGGTAGTTTGAGCAGCGTGGGCCTGCTGGGCCATCCTACTGCTGTGGAAAGGAAAGCCAGCCCGGAGCCCCGCCCTACAGCCCAGAGCCACGCCCCACCCCATCCGCGGCCACCCTCAGCCCACGGCAGGGTGGCTGGCTCGGTAGCTGTGCGTGCCGTGGCTCACGACGGCCTGACGTGCTGGGGTCTGGCTTGGCTTTAGACACGTGGCTCCACATCCTAGTGCAGCCTCCTGGAACGGAGCCCCTAGTCCTGCCGTGCTCGTTGTTTAAACTCGGCTTTTCCCTTGTCCCTTCTCCACATGGTGCTTAGGAAGTGTAGTGCCTTAAAGTCCAGGACGGTGAGGACGGAGCGGGCCTCCGGGGTTGCTGCCTGCAATGTGCAGCACCCTCGAGGGCCGCTGAGTGGAGACGCAGAACCTGGTGCCTGTGTCATTGACAGGCACTGGAGAAGTTGGACTTAGGGATGAAGCTAGCAAAGTGGCCGTAAAGAGGAGGTTCGGTCCCCTGGGTGATGGTCAGAGAAGGCAGGATTAGGGAGAAGCATTTTCAGATCGTCAGAAACGTGTTAAGGACGTGGAGGACGTGAACCAACACAGGAGGCATAGCCCCCGGCCGGTGGTGACCTGTGAATTTGTCTTTGAACAGGGCAGTGACGGGGATAGCGGTCTCTCGCAGCGGGTCTGCAGTCTTCACAACATCACAAGGTGCGTTGTGCTGCCCGGAAAGCGGTTTGGCCAGAATGAAAACTGTTGTTTCTTAAATCCTGGTCAGGGATGTTACTTGCATATCTTGTCTCCACAAAAAGTAGGTTTAAAACAATTTATCTGTGCTGTATTACATAGAATTTCATTGTAGTTTGCTAGAAACGAAATCTAAGGCCTTTTTCTTGTTGAATAAAGATACGGGGCAGAAAGAACCTCTTCCATGTCCTCCACTGTCAGTGTCTCCCCGCCCGCTGGGAGAGGGTCCATGTCTATTTGCAGGCTCCGCACCAGCCTACTGCGGCACAGCATAGACTAGCAAGTTCTGTCAGACACGGGTGTGTGCATGTTAGCATGCAGGGATGCAGATTTGCTGTTACGTTTTCTGGTTTTGCCGTTCACCTCCTATCTCTTTGCCATGTTTTTATGGGTTTTAGCTCGAATTTTAATTAATACATTGCTAATGTGCCTATACATTGTCAAAAGTTAAAAAAAAAACCCTGCCATTGCCTAGTTGATAAGACTTACAACTGTATTGTAATGATACATTAGAATTTAGCTATCTTGATCTTAAAAATAAATAAGCAAAATACATCTCTTGCTGTACCTACCTTTGTTTTCCTGATAGTCTCTGTAATATGTTTAAAGTGTGTCCTGTCCCTAATATGTCCAGAGCATGGAGTTGGTTCCCTGGAAGGCGTGGGACGAAAGGGATAATATCTAAGCTGTTCTGCTTCAGTGATAACTAGTCTGACAAAGTTAATAGCTGTTTTTAATGAGACAGCTTGTTTTTTAGTTGTTATAACAGATTATATATTTGATCCATTAAGTCAAGAACTATAATCACTTCCAAGAGTCCAGATGGGTGGCTTTTGAATTGTTCCATCTCATTGCCTGCGAGGTTTGCCTTTGGTGATCTGGAAGTCTGGGGTTGCATGTTGCTTCCATGTCTTGTCATTTTCTACTTTTTTAGTTTGGTTCCTGGATTGATGCTTGTAAATTGCTTATGGCAGGTGGCTTTATTGGTAGTATCGACAACCCTTTAGAAATGACTACTTCTCAGAGACATCCTCCAGGTGTAGCTGGCTTTTGGGTTTTAGGTCTGTTGCAAGATCCTCCCTCTTCATTATATTGGGAATGAGACATTGCTGTCTATTTGACCTAGTCCCTGGTTTTTGGCAATGACCTATAGTATTGCTTATGACCCTCAGACAATCTCAGTCTTGGCATACAAAGAACAGTTGATTAGAACAATTATGTCACCTTGGCTAAAGTTGTACAATCACTAGTAACAATAGCATCAACCACAGCCTAAAAAATGACAATTCATGGTATCTATTAATTTGGCACCTTTTACCATATGAACTAGATTTGTGGTTATATAACAAAACCTAAAACTGGAAAATTGTGTACAGTTAGTATACCCTCAACATGGCAATTTTATCCTCAGGGTAGAAAATTCAAAAGGGGTTAGGGGAAAAAATAGAGAAACAGAAGCAGAAAAAGAGATGAGAAGCAAGGCTGGAGGACAAAGGAAGATTAGGCAAACTTTAGGAACCTGATGAAGAAGACAGGAGGGAAAGAGAAAGAAGAAATAAAAACAAGAACAGACTAAAATAATAACAAAGAAACTAGAAACAATGTTCACACTCATAAAGACAAGAAAAAGCAAAAAGAAAGGGAAGGAAAAAAAAATGTCCACTTCAGGGTGGGTCTCTGCCGTCACTGGTAGACAAAGTGGGTAGGCCCAGATCCATGTTGATTAACCCAGCAGTAGCCACACAGTGCGGCAGTGGATGATCCCAGCAAGCCTGCGCCTTTGGTTCCGCTGAAGTTCAGGCTGGTTTCTGGGTGTGAGGTTGGAATCCGAGTTGTTCGGCCAGCAGCACGCTGTCTCCTGCCAATTTGAACTCCGTTCCGCCTGTCCGGACACTGACACTGGGAGCCTCTAGATGGCGCTACCCACAGCTTCTCTCAGTCCTGAGCTAAGCTGGTCCCTCTCTGAGATGCAACCGGCCAACTGCCCTCTCCTGGGGTCGCCTGAACCTGAATAACTGACCAGTCACTGCAGTTGGCTGCACCCCTGCTCCACCATACCGGTGCATCTCTCTGTGGAGGGCTCTGGGGTCTCCAGTAGTCACCGTGTGCCTTGAGCCATCTCTCCCATGCCACCAGCTGTGGCTCAGGGAGAAAGCGCCGCTGGCCGCCTCCTCCTGCTCTGAGGTTCCTCTCTGCACTCTCGCCGGGGGCTTCAGTTCCGCTTCAGATCCTTGCTGGGTGCCAGGAACCCATTTCTCTCCTCTTCCTCACGTTGCTGTGTTCCATTGTCTGGACACCCAATCTCAGAGAGGCTGTTTCTCTGCCGGTCGCCAGTCTGCCATCTTCTTAAATTAAGATTATCGCTATGTAGAGGGCCGCCCCAAAGCCTCATGTGCTTCTAGGAGGGCTTTGGGGAGGGGAGCTGCTGGGGATTGAACTCAGGGCCTTGTGCTTGCTAGGCAAGCATTCTGCCACTTCCCAACCCCAAGAACTAATGCTGTGTAACTAAACACTTCCAGGCAAATCAGTTACTAATTCCCAGTTCTGTTATCGTATTTGTTATCTGTAGCATTTCAGTCCTTTCTCTTCAAACATGATTTCAGATTTTGTAAAACCGGATTTCTCCAAAGCATAGAACATGATTCTGCAGTAGACCTTGAGGAGTTTCACATGCAGACCCACAGTGGCCACATCAGAGTCCCCGACATGGTACTCTGGTAGAGGGAAACAGTCTTGTGTTCTGGCTTTCCCAACATTGTAGCACCAGACAAATGCTTTGTCTTTTAGCAAATCCTTTGAGGTTAGCAGGATTTGTCTGGCATGGTTTGCTAAATGCTTCAAGTCACTGTACTTTGTCACCTTGAGTTTTGTGAACAAGGCTTCAAATCTCTCAGGCTTATTAAGCGCTTCTCTGTGCATTTGCCAAAGAGGAGAAGTTTTTGTTTTTGTCAGAAGCATTTGCTTTTTCTTTATCCTCATGTGTAAGTTTTCATGATTCATATTGATTTGTATGTATCCTGCTAGTCACCCCGAAGTTGAATTTCTGGCTCAGAAATGCATTTATGTTGGCATTCTCGGGACCCATCACTTATAAGATTAGCTCTTTTTGCAGTCCTGAATCTGATCACCTCTAGGAAGAGGAGAGAAACTTACACAGCTGGCTGACTCACTGTGTTCTGTAGGATGCCCCAAAGTCATTGTCTCCAAGTACACTTTGAGGTGAACACTCAGAACTGCCTGATAGAATCAAAAGCAAGGTTGGGAAGACTTAGTACAATTATACTCATCAGGGGAAAAGTTCAGCAATGTGGTGTTTATTCTTCTGTTTTTGTTTTCAAGTTAACGCTCAGGCATGTCTTATACTGATACTCTTGTTTATGAGTTCTCAGGAGTTCTGTGTTGGTGTTACAAATATTAGATTGAAATACGAAGTTTTGCACTACAGAAGAAATTAAAGCTCATTCTGACATCCTGTCATGTCATGCGTTCATAAATTAGAAAATGGATTGTTATATATCTCAACTATGGGGTGTTTGCAGCACATTAGAGCATTGTAATTTGTGAGTCTTGGTTTCCTTACTGTTGTTTTGTTTGTCCTGGTTTTTGGTGGGGAGGGGCCATGCTGGAGATTGAACCCCCTGGTCTTGTGTCTGCTAGGCAAGTGCTCTGCCACTGAGCTACACCTCCAGCCCTCTATTTTGGGGTTTTTTTTCAAAAGGTGGTTATGGTAAACTTTTAAAGTGTCTACTAGGCAAGGAAATTAAAAGCTTGGACATTTTAATTCCTATTTTATTCTTTTAAAAGTTGGTGTCTCACATAAATCCTAGTTCAATACAATGTTGTCATTACTATAATTGGGCTATTTTAAAAAAAAACTTATATTGTCAAGATCTTTTTTTAATCTTAAAATTGCTGTTTTAATGTTAATATTGCTCTCTGCCGCCTCTGTAGCATTTAGCTCACCTGTTAACAAGGCTTTGCAAAAACATGGGTTTCAGGGGTTTAATCTGATTTTCTTCCTCAGGAGTTACAGGCTGTAGAGTTTTAGGCTGGCAAGGTCTTAGGTCCCCCAGCCCTGTCTGCACCCAGCCCCCAGGGATGGCACTGCCTGTTGGCCTCCAGGCATCAGCAGAGCGGCCACCTTTGACACAGAAGACTTAGGAAATCTTACATGTCTGCTGTCTGTTATTAGATTCCACCTTGAAGATGTTTTCTAAAGAATCCAAAATGCTACAAAGAAGCATATCATTTTCAAATATGGTAAGTTTATCAGTGTTATGGTAGAAATTCAAGTAGTAGTTTTATACACAAATACAGTATTTCATTTCTGCCCATACAATTGAATTTATTCCCAGTCTACAGAATACCTTAATCTAAATTCAATTCAAAAATTTTCAAGGTTGCCTCTAATATTATTGTGATTATATTTTAGCCTAAAAAATTTGAAGAGCTACCCTGTAGTAGTCTCCTTAATAAACTCTTTAACTGTCAGACAAAATGTGTTACTTAAATAATTTATGCAATTCTGAGTTAGCTGGATACCAAATACAACAAAGCCAGTTCTTCCAAAAGAACATGTTTTTTTAAAATGTTAATCATCCAAAAGATTTTGAAATTCCCCAAAAAGCTTTGCAAATTTTCCTTATTTATGTAGTCTGTGATTCAGAGAGGGCATTTGTATTCTTAATGATTATCCCCAGTCTGCTGTCCCATGCAGTTTACACCAGGGTATTGCCGGTGGTTCCTTCTGCCCCATCAGAACCTCCATCGGGCTAGCTCACAACACAGTTGACATTTGGGAGGAAGCCTAACATCTGAAAATAGCCAGTTCAGAAAATCTGGATAATTATGAGGCGAGCCATCAGAAAAGGAATTGGACATTTGCATTAATACTGGGAGGAAATTAGTTTTCTCATATTGAGGATTTACTATTATAAACTGTTAATGTCAAATCGTTTGTATTTCAGGCTTTATCATCTTGTTTACTTTTACCAGGAGATGCCACTGTCGTAAGTTCTTCTTGGGACAATAACGTGTATGTATCTGTAATGCCTGGTTTTTTGTACTTCCACAAGCAGAGGGGCTTTCTTTGTGCACGAGGTATAAAAGGACAGAACCATCCACTTGAGGACACTGTGTGACTTCTAAAGAGAGTACTATATTAGAGATGAGGACAATGTCACTATATTCAAATATTACTTGAATCTGCTAATTCTCCATTTGGAAATCTATTCTAAGTTTTAAACTGAAGTGAAAATACAGATGAGCTAGACTGAGAAATTTCTAGTTTTAAACTAAAACTTTGAATTTTTTTTGTTTAATAACAATTAGAAATTTGTAATTCAAGCGAGCCTTAGTACAGAATTAAACAATATTATGTTCCTTAAATATGTGTTTAGGAGTCTTAAATTTTTCCTGGCATACCGATTTAATAGTTCTCATTATCTTTCAGTTATTTTTATTCCATAGCATTTGGAAGACGCCAAGATACGTTAATGGGGCATGATGATGCAGTCAGTCAGATCTGTTGGCATGACAACAGGCTGTATTCTGCATCGTGGGACTCCACAGTGAAGGTTTATATATATTTTTTAACATAAAATATTTGGAATAAAATATAAACCAATTTACTTAATAAATCATTTTTTCCAGTGTGTAAATGATGTATAAGGATACTCAATATTGCATTTTTCTTAAAATTTAGGCATCTCTTAATAGTGTGTGCAGTTAGGAGTTAAGAGGTCTGATATTCATTTGGTTAACAGTGGCAGCCCCTCTTATCTAACAGGACTGCAAATAGCAGTTGATCAGTTAATTATACAATTAAGTAAAAATGAATCATTGGAAGATACATTTTACTTAAATTTGAAGCATACAAATGCATATTCATTTGCCATTCTTTTGATGTAGGACTATGTGCAGCCTTTTATTTAGAATCCTCCACAAACTTCCTACGTGAATATTCGTCACTATATACTATTTCCAATTTGCATTTATATGAAAGAAAGCAAGTACTAAAACCATCAGATTTTCTTCAGAAATTTTTCAGAACCTTTCCTCTTCTTTTAGGTATGCTTACTTGCTTCTACCTAATTTTAGTAATTTTTTTGATGATTCCTCTGAGTCTGCTCAAAACAAAGACATTGCAACACTTCCGCATTCATATTTCTGTAATGTGCACTAAATTTACATCACATAGCAGGAAGTGATGGAGACAGACACAGGCACAAAACAAAGTCAAGTACAAGCAACCACATGCTGCTGCGGAAAATGTGCAGGCGCTGGGGAGGTGGAGCTGGACTGTTACCAGCCTCACTTCGCTGGCAGATATGTTAAATGGAAGTTTGTCAGGGGGTTTTCATAATGATTTTGTATTGCAAGTTCGAAAATACCTTCTTCATTGTGTTCTGTCCTAGGTGTGGTCTGGTGTCCCTGCAGAAACGCCTGGCACCAAAAGACACCAGTTTGACTTGCTGGCCGAGCTGGAACATGACGTCAGTGTGAGTACCAGCAAGGAGACTGCGGAGAGCTTCGTTGGCTGTTTAGGTTTCAAGTCTACACTCCTTGTGTTTCCCGTCCCATTTGTTTCCTTCCACATTTCCCTGAGAATTAGCTCCCATCCAACTAGATTTTCAAAACATCACTTGAAAGATGCAACCTATCGTCTTTGTATTTCCTGACTCTGAAGGTGTCCAGGACAGCCCCACTCCGTTTGAGGACAGTGACCCGCTGCCCAGGATGGCTGAGTGTGCACAGCCTGGTGGCAGAGCCACAGAGGAACTTAGTTCTTCTTGCTCACTGTTTTCCTTGGTTGCACTACTGTGTATTAAGGCGGTAGTTCATACTGTGTTTCCCCCGAGGTTGTGAATCGATGCCTAATTATCATGGTCTTCAGAATACTGAGGTTCAGAAGCGTTTAGAATGTAACTGGAGGCGGTGTGCAAGTGTGGTCTCATGGAGAGCCCCTGCTCCACACTCCTTCATGCAGATGTGGCTCGGCCTCAGGGATCGGAGACTGTTGGTGTAGGACTATTTGAAAACAGCATTATGTTACCCTAGCAATACTACATTTTCATTGCCATGTGTATCTGGTTCATTTTAAAATAAATGATGATCAGTAGGATGCTGCTCATACCTGTGTGACGCCCACATACTGCATGGTAGAGTTCAGAGTGCATCACTGTGACCACATATTTGAGTTAGTTCGGGGAACATACAAATGGCCATAATCTTAAGTGAGATATTTATTGCTCTTTTCTTCTTCAGGTAAATACAATCAGCTTAAATGCAGCAAGCACACTGCTGGCTTCCGGCACCAAAGAAGGCACGGTGACGATTTGGGACCTCACGACAGCCACCTTACTGCACCAGATCCCATGCCACTCAGGGGCTGTGTGCGCTACTGCTTTCAGCCCAGGTGGGTGTTATCCTCTCTCACACACAGGATGCCCAATAGACCTCTGAAATAAAACTTAAAAGAAAAAACACTATTGGTGCCAAAGGTTCTGCCTGTGGTTACAGGAAGATCCGCGCCAGGATACAGTGTACCTGTAGCACCAGCACCTAGGAGAAGAGCAGGATTGTGTGTTGCTCATTAGAGAAATTAATGTATAAGATGTAAATGAACTCATACCAAAGGGTCATCTCATCTCAGTGTCTTAGAAACAGGTAAAAGCCATTTTGAGGACAAAATACTTCCTGCTTAAGAAGCTCAAGGAAAATGAGCAATGAAATTTTACAACACTGACTGAGCAATGAAATTTTATAATACATAGCAGAAACCATTCCTTTGTCTCGCAGATGGTCGCCACATCCTCAGCACGGGAGCGGATGGCTGCCTAAACGTGATCGACGAGCAGACAGGAATGCGCATCTCCTCCATGGCGTCGGACAAGCCCCAGAGGTAGTACTGTGTAGCTGTGAACATACTTGCCAGCATATTGAGTCATTTCACTTGGGAGTATTTGGCCGCTGTAATACACCCCTTCCTTCATGATGACGAAGTTACTTGTAAATCATTCTTGCAGGTGCTTCATCTGGGATGGAAATTGGGTCCTGTCTGGAAGTGAGTCTGGCGAGCTGCTGGTCTGGGATCTCCTTGGAGCAAAAATCAGTGAGCGCATACAGGGCCACGGTGGTAAGCAGTTTCCACAGGTGTCTTGGTCTTGCTCCTGAGCTCTTCAACTCAGGCCTGCCTATTCCATCAGGGACACACTGCGCCCCGACGGAAAGTGCCCAGGTGTCCTCTGTGCTGTGAACATGTCCATGAATGCCACGGTTGCCTGGCAATCTGTCTTAGACTCTCAGTTTTAGATTTATGCTGATGGACATGTGACTCCAAAAAGGCAATCTCTGTTTACTTCAATACGGAGAATTAAAAGCCATAATAAAGCTGTAGAATCAATTTTTAAAGATCATGCACAATAAAACAAAAGTAATGAATGGCAGTGTGAACCAAGGCTTCCTACCCGTCACGCTGTTCTTGTGCTCAGTCCTCCTCAGAGGGCGCTCTAGCCAGGGCGTCCTGCGGATGCTTTCTGTTCCCGAGTGAAGGTGTAGAAAAGAGCTTAACACCAAGCTCTTTTGCCACCTTTTTTTTTTTTCCACTTATAATCTCTTGGGAAATTCACTATGTTGGCTTGTTTGCATGCTTTCTTTGAAATCATTTATAGAGAGTTTTTAATTCTTCTAGTCTGTTACCTCTGTTGACTTCCTGCTGAGAGTTGTAACTTCCCACCTTCCATTCTCTTCAATTTCATAGTTATTTCTTCTTACATTTATACTTTAAAATTATGTATCTATTTCTTTTCCCCTCAACTTAATATAGCTTTACTAGCTCTAATTAGCACTTAACCTCTTCCAATAGAAAAGTGAATTAGAAAACTCAGCTAATTGGCCACCTTTGCTCTGCCATCTGTCTTCCAATGTGTTGTATTATACCATCTTGCCAAGATACATATTTACATTTTGTTTTGTACCCATAAATCCCAGTTGTTTTAGTTTTAGATTTACATCTAAATAGTTTATTCCTCACAAGTTCTTTCCAACAAGCAGTGGGGTTTTTTTGGAGGGGGGGTGGTTTTTTTTGAGTCAGGGTCTTGCTATTTAATTTAGGCTGGCCTTGAACTATGTAGCGCAGGGCCTTGAACTTGGAGCAATCCTTCTGCCTCAGCCTCCTGAGTGCTGGGATTATAGGCACATGCCACCATGCCCAGTCCAAGCAGTTATTTTTAATTTACACAAGGGTTTTATCATAGAGACAAGACAAAGTACTACTTGCTTTTCTTTGTGAATGAATAGTAAGCAAGAGTAAGCCTTAGGGTATATCTTTAGTTATCTCCTGGTCAACTGTCTACCTAACCAAAATGTCTTTCTCAGGTGCTGTGACGTGCATGTGGATGAACGAACAGTGTAGCAGTGTCATCACAGGAGGGGAAGACAGACAAATTATGTTCTGGAAATTGCAGTATTAAGTGCCTTTTTCCTTTCTTGACTCTATTATTAATGTATTTTTAAACCGGACTTTTAAATGAACTGGTAAATGTGCAATGATAGTAATTAAGAGTTTTGCCACATGGAAAATGTGTGGTTTTAAATCATGATGACTTCCATGAAAGCCATTAGTTGCCATTTTTCTAAGGCAATAAAACACGGCAGTGTTAGGGAGAAAGCATGACATTTGCAAGGCAGATAATCATGCCAGTGTTGCGAGTGAAGGACAGGACTGGGTGGCAAACAGAAGCTGAGAGATACTGGCCTGGACTGGGGAAGCACTGAACAGTTTAGAATTTTCCAAGAAAATGTGCAGTATCCTCTGCTGCTTGAGTCACTCTTGTCTTGTTTTCCTATTTTACCACAGTTGCCACACTTGGTTTTAGGTGTGTGTGTTTTCATGGAGTGGTTACTTTCTGTAATGCTGTACCCAGATTCTAAGAACCTGGGGAAGGATTAGCGGTTCTTATGACAGTAAGTGCACTGTGTATAGGAACAGTTTGTATTTCATTAAGCTATTAATGCTCATCTTTTTTACATTAAAAATATTTTTCTGTAATAAAAGCAGTTTTCATTTTCTTATTTAAGTAATTTATAACAAAGACTAGTAACATTTGGGGGGGTGCTGGGGGTCGAACTCAGGGCTTTGCACTTGCTTGCGAAGTGGTGCTCTATCACTGAGCTAAATCTCCAACCCCTGGTAACTTTTAAGAATCACAACTATTGATCCTTCTACAAAACCATACTTGGTGCTATGAATGTAAATTTTTGTCTTCAGACCCAAATCCAAATACCAAGGTAGCTAATCAAACTGTAAAATGTTAAATTTAAAACAAGGGTAAGGGGCTGGGGATTTAGCTCAGTGGTTAGAGTGCTTGCCCAGCAAGCACAAGGCCCCAAGTTCAATCCCCAGCACCAAAAAAAAAAAAAAAAAAAGTCAATGTACAATATATACAGCAGTAGCACCAATTTTCTCATATCTTACCTCTGAACCAGAGTTTATGTGGTTTAAATTTTTCTGTATGCTTTAAAAATCATTGTTGTATCTTGCAGGCAGAATGGCACAAGAGAACAAATTCTGATCAGACCAAGGAATTTTTTCAGGTCAGTTTCCTTATTAAACATGTGGTCAGTGGTGTTGCCAGAGGATCAAGAGCCTCACTGGGTTCCTGCTGTGTGACCTGACGTGCACAGCGACAGGGTGAACCAGCCCACAGGCCTAGAAGTTTGGGCTCCCAGCTAGAAGCCTGCTCCAGACAGTCTGTCTGTGGGCTGCTCTCAGGGCCCCTAGAAGGAGGACGGTCTTCCATAGCCACAGGTGAATTTCATATGCCCACCCTTAAGGTCATGCACAAGTTTAGTGACTGACAAAGTTCCCAAATAATAGGCAGACTAAAATTTAACTTTTATTTATACCTGTTTAATTGGATAGCATAAAATGAAAAAAAA
This sequence comes from Hystrix cristata, assembly GCA_004026905.1. Classification (NCBI taxonomy): domain Eukaryota; kingdom Metazoa; phylum Chordata; class Mammalia; order Rodentia; family Hystricidae; genus Hystrix; species Hystrix cristata. The sequence continues at coordinate 62,731 of PVJO010008089.1, read as the reverse complement.
TTAGGACAAACTGTCATTGCCTTTTTTTTTTTTTCCAAAGGAGGAATCAGGAATACATTCTAAGGCCATCCCAAAGTAGATAGGCTACAGGTTAAGATTCAAATGCCAAAATTAAGAATCATCCCACTTAATCTACAAATGAAAAAAGGGTCCAAAGTTTATCCTGTGTAGTTCAAGAATTTTCACATTAAATATATAGTTATTTGTTTTTCAGAAAGTGATACTGGCGGCTTTTAGAATTTTCCACTACACAACAACTAGAAAATATCAAATATAACGAAGCAGCTTTGTTACAGCTCAGTAAGTACCAGTAAACTGTTCTGGGCTAGTGTACATTTCAGTTTACTGCAGAACTACATTTTGGGCTTTAGAAAGGCAGCAATAATTATTTTGGCTTTTACTCTAGATGCTTAACATAGTTAAGGCGACAGTCAAGCATATTAAGTGAAGGTAGTTAAAATTTAAAGACAATCATCTCTTGCAACCTGTATACACTGTATAATGCTTATATGAAATGAAACCAATGTTAATTGGTGTTTTACACACAGAGAACTTAAACTGGAGGCAATCATATGAAATATATCACAGTAACATATTAAAAATGCAAAGACACCGTAGAACTAAAGTAATGTGAACAGCATGGTGCATTACCTAAGACAAACGTGAGTGGTTCTCGCACAAAGCTAAGCCTGCATCCGTCGTCCTAATCACAATGGCTTATAAAAGCATCAGGTTTCCAGTAGAGAAACTAGTCTAGGAAAGTCAGTAAATTGTCTGAAAGTTTCACATCTGTAAAACCAGTATAAGGCTACAACTATCTTGCAATCTGAAGAAGGTATCAGATGAAACAGTTAAGATCCCCGGCCATGATGTAAGACAGAGAGGGCCTCATGCAGCATATGTTCCTGGCTCCAGGAAAGCTCCATATGCGTAATGCAGAAGTTGCCAAAGAAGGAAACTGGAGAAGTTCAGCTGTGGTTGTGTTATGCCAAGACTTTTAAACCTCAGGAATGGTGTGATCCATCAGGCTTTTCATAATGCTTGGTGCCATCCTATAAGAGAGTTAGTCATTATACACTAAGGTTTTTTCAAACCTTGCTAATTAAGAAAACTCCAATTAACACCCATTGGCATCTATGAGATCCGGGAAGTTCAGAGTTCAGATCTAAGGCTCTCTGGCAATCTACTTATTGGTAAATAATCTGAAAAGCTGTATCACTAAGCTAGGCAAATTAGACAGGATGTAAAAAAGGCCTTGTATTGCTGCCTAAAAAAGGACAAGACTGTGGTGAGTTGGAGAACTGGGGCAGCAACACCTATCTGAACGCTGGAACAGTCAGTCTTGAATAAGTTTTTTCTTCTTCCAAATAGCAAGCTGTGTTGGAACCAAAAGCCAACACAGACCAAAATTTCATTGTAAGGGCTATGACTTTTGAATTTCATTTCCACATGCATGATAGAGATTCTGAAAGGATTCCAAGTTAGCCTGACAAAAACAGTCGATAGATGCTAGGCTTAAAAAGCTCTGGAAGCCCTTGCCGGCCCTCTTCAATACTCTTCACTCAACTTTTCAATCCACTGCCCCGAGGGAAGGGTAGACTGCAGCATCACACCCCTTTGCCTGCCTCTTCAGATGCTGGAGAGAGCAGAAACTTATCCTGCAGGCAAGAATTCCCCATCATGAACCACCCTGAATAGCTTTCTACTAAGCAGATGAAGGGCAGGGAGAGGGCAACTGCAGGCTGTACTGCAAACGGCAAGTGTGCCACCTTTTTTTGTAACTAGTCACTGTCAAAATTTAGTGACTGTATGGTGAATTTAAATCAATTCCTTTCATTTAAATTATTTAAAATTTCTAGATAAATACCAGCATCATTTCATAAGTAAAAAGAACCAAAAATGTGGGACTTAAAGGAAAGTACAGTGCTTATATTAAGTCATATGACCATACCCATTAAACTGAAAAACTTACCGTTTAATAATATGTTCAAAGATAAAAGCAGGCATGATTGTTACGGTAACTACAGTCCCAGATGTTGAAAGTATGTCTGCAATTTGAGAATCCTGAAGAAAACACATAAATTTTGCTGAAGCTTTAATATACATAAAAAACCCTTACTCTTGATGATAAATATATACTATATATCCCAAAATCTCCAAAATTCTGAACCTTGGTATTTCTCAAGTTTAATTCTACAGAACACAATTTTACAGCTGTTTAGAAAACTTGAGTTGAATGTAGAAGACCCAATCAATTCATTACTGAGTAATTTTCCCATATTCAAAAAATATACTCTCAGTTAACTGTTTTCTAAAGTTTATGAAAATAAGGTCTTAAAAACTATAGACCCTAAGACAGACTTAAGAATTTGTAGAGGAAAACTAGAAAAATACAATAACTAGTGTGATCTGAAACTATTATTAATCTCCTATATTCCTGGACTGAAAAGGTTGGACAACTGTTTATTCACAATGTCAACATTTTCACTGCTTGTGTTTACAAGAGAATTCTAGCAGAAGGGACTTCAGAGGTCTACTTCCTTGCTATAGAAAGCTAATTCCAGGTAACATCCTGTGCCTCTCAATTTCCATCAAGTTTCCGTATTTTCTAGGTCAATATGAGAAGAGCACCACCTAAATGGTCAAAAGGAGACATTTTCTAAAACAAAAGCCACAGCCCATCACCAGGCACAAGGTCTGCTCCTTACCTTCAATCCAATGACGTTCTGCCCATTGATTTCACAGATGTTATGTTCAGTGAGAAGACCATTTCTGGCAGCAGAACTATCTTTCACTATGGAAGTTATTTTTCCATTTTTAAATATAAAACCAACATGTCCAGTACTATCCTTGTGCATGGTAATCGTTCGCTCAAAGGGCCTGTAGACATAACCAGAGGGTTAAATTTTAATTCCGAGGTTAGATTTACATGGACTTCATAAGCCATAAATTCTGCCAGATTTGACACTTCATTACAATAAATGCTGAGTATTTAATAACATGGCTGTGGTATTGGGCATACTTAGAATATCTTTGTGTAAAATATTTTTCCTAAATAGCATGATTTGACCAACTAATCAAGATTTCCTTCTTTAATCATCAGAAACAGCTGAACATAATTCTTTATGCAGTTTGAGAGGTGCTTTCTTTTAAAATTCACCAATGTTTTGCAGTAACAATAAGATAGTTTTTGAACTAAACCACAGAAGTAAAATTGAATTTTTACTAACTTTTAGTGTTTCCTGGAGCCTAATGGTTCTTAGTTTTTTAAACTTTTAAAACATATTTCTCACATCTCGATTTTGAAAATGTTACAGTTTTCCCTTCTTAACTGTAGAAGCAGTAAGACTTTGGTTTCTCAGACCCCATTTGGAAAGCAAGATACACAGCTCCTATAAAATTAGTAGCTATCCCATCAGTTACACTTGATCACCTATCTACAACTTAATCATGTTATCTGTCTTATCAGGGTTTTAGAATATAAAATTCAGAACAATCACATCTTCCTGTTGGTCCAACTTACTCTTTGAAATGCTTAGAAGTTATAAATGAACTAAGTGCTAGAGAACACTTCAACCTCTTAACTAGATCTTCATGACCACCAAAATATTGTAGCTGGTTTTCAAAACTAGACTTCCTGGAGTTCTATGTGGGCACCAACCCTCACATGCAGGACCTCAGCACTGTGAACAGCCTACACTGGACATCTAAGCAGTAACCTGAGAGGTGAGGCCAGAGCTGACATGCTACTTCATTCTCTGAGATACTTCTATTTTCTAGAGCAATACAGACCGGAAAGTACCTAAAGGACAAATCAGTATAATCTTTGAAATGTATAATGTTCTGAAATGTATAATCGGAATATTTTAAAAACTCAAACTGTAAGAAAAATCTGCAACACACATTTGATCGTTTTCTACAACAAAATACTATATCCACAGAATACTCAAAGCCCTAGAATTTCCATTTTAAGTTTTCATTAACAGCTTACCTATCACGAATAGTCATGGTAATCTTCTCTCCAAAAGCCTGTTTGAGCACCTTATGTGCTTTATCAGAACTCCAGCCTGCACAGTTCTCACCATTGATCTGAAGGACTTGATCTCCAAATCTCAGACCGACGAGTGAGGCTGGAGAATTAGCCTGGACTAGCTGAACAAATACACCCTAGGTGATAAGAAAGTAACTGGTCATTTACCACTGTTATGATATAGTTAAAAAGTGCTGTGAAACAGGGAAACAACTGATGAGTTTAGGAATCTAGCCTAGTAACCAAGGAAAAAAACACTGTACAAGTACAATTTATCAAATTATCCCCTAAGAACCTGAAAATTTATCAGGGTAATTCCCCCTCCCTGAAAAATAAAGGGAAAAAAAGATGGTGATTTCCACCCCAAATTTTGACCCACCTGACCCACCTCCATCACCTTACAATAAAAAGTCTAAGGTAAATAATAAGGTAGGACAGCTTTAAAATGCAAGTCTCTGAGTCTGGCAGAAAGCCACCAGATGTTACAGCACGTGATCATTATTTGGGAGAAAAGCAAGTAATAGAACTTAGGTGAGTTCTTTTACAGCTTTAAAAATGACAGTTTAAGGTCATACTTCTGCCACTGAGATAAAAGACTCTTCGATTCATTTGTTAAATTATGCATGATCAAGCATTCAGCATTTAGCAGCCTAAAATGATAAGCATGTTAATGACACAGGAGCTCTCAATCTACAATGAAATTAATCCAGAAAACTCAAATACTAAGGAACTAAATCCACAACAGATGTTTGTCTGTAAACTCTCAGATGTTGAACCTAATAAATTTAAGAGTAAAACTGAGGACATGAAAACATCAGCAAGGTAGACCTTTTCTACAGTCCTGAGCTGGGTTAGACATGACTCTTCTCTCATCGTCTGTTAAGGCAGTGAGCACTAGGCAGCACCACGACAAATGGACCAGTGTGCTCTGGTCAAGTGAACAAACCCACTGCAAGGAAAAACACAAGCTACAAAAAGTGTCTTCTTTTTAGGGTGAAAGAAAGCAGAAAAGAAATCCTGGCAGAAGGGAGAGCAGTAAGGGCGAATGAGCACATAAGTTAGGACTGTCAAACCAAGCACACTGATATACCCTGAATAAGCTATTAACATGCAAAGATATCAGTGGTTGGGGCTTCCTGCCAAGATCAGCCTCATCCAGTTACAGCAGCACACCACACTTAACTCTACGTGAAAAGGCTGGACTTAGAATTAAAAGACTGAAACAATCCCCTGAACAATTCTAAACATTCTCCACAGAGTAACCCTGTTTTCATGTCTTCAGTATGTGAAGGTAAGAAAGTATTAGCTGCTGGGGTTGGGGATTTAGCTCAAGTGGTAGAGCGCTTGCCTAGCAGGCGCAAGGTCATGAGTTCAACCTCCAGCAGCCCCTGCAAAAAAACGTGTGTTGTTAAGGTAAAGTAATACTGATATGGTAAATTAGTGGCTGCCCTAGTTAGAAACTTGCTCAGAAAATGACCTATTAAATTTGCATTTCAAGGATAGAAATAAACTGCAAAACTATCTCACAAACTAAATCATAATTTGGCTTAAAAATAGACAATTATATTCTCAATGTTCAGTTCTTTCCTAACTTTCACATATGCTGCCCTACTTCAGTGCCAGGATTCTATTAATATAAACTACATTGTATGTGTACATGACTTAGTACACACTGAACTTTAATTTCAGTTAAAGTACTCAAAAAGGGAAAAAAATCATTCAAAGTAATGTGTCAGGAGTTCTAATTCTGCCTCTTCAAAATAGGGCATCACTGAGAGAGCAAACCTAAATTAACAGATTGGCAATAGTCTTAATTCTAGATGCATCGTTACAATTAAAGCATTTCAAGTTATTCTAATTATTAGTCACAATATACTGTAGCCTATTCAGATAAATTCAAATGGATATTAACAATACTTACATTATCTACTGATTTAAGCCTGAGCCCAATTTTTCCATCTTGATCCTTACACAAAATGACTTCACGAATCCCTTGTTTGATTTCTGCTCTACGAATTCCAGCATCATTACCTGTTACAGGAGCCACCATATAGTTCATACTGGAAGGTCTTGCTACTAATTGCTGACAAAAACAAGCACAATATGTCAATATTCAGAAACAGTACTTTGAAAAAGTCTGAAATTATTAATCAGAACATACTGAATTACGGATTTCTGAAAGTTAATTCACAAATAATTTCCTTAGATAAAGTTTGATGCCTGTGAAAATAATCCTTCATTCTTCCAGTAATTTATTCCCACATTTATCATCTCCATAGATTCAACGACTTACCTTCTGCTGTCTTTTGAATTACTGACATTTGTTTCATGTGTACCGTCACTTGTTGCAGAACAACTTTTCACTCAACAACATAACCACGTAAACGATGACAGTGGTCCCTTATGCTTCTATCACCTAATGATGTCATGGCCGTCTTCGTCTGTGTAAGAGTACACTCCAAGATGTGTGCACAATGATAAAATCTACTTAAAGAATCATTTTTCAAAATATATTCCCGTCTCTAAGCAACACATGACTCTACTTTGAAGACAGTATTATCTCAAATGTATTTGCACTTAAAGGTCATAGCATACTTTTGAAACACATTTTCCAGAAGGTTCTTTATGGGGCATAATATTTGATAGTCTATCAGAATTCCAGAAAAGGAGCAACATTCTTACCTCACAGTATTACAGTGAGGATTAAAAGAAAATTGCATGATACATAGATCCTAGCACATGTAATATAGTCAAATACTATTTCTCATCTCCTTTAATGTGGATTAACAAGTTGAATACATAAACCAGATTGCCTTAGAATAGCAGCTATGTGAGGGCCTTGTATCAGGTACCACGTTTCAAGTTTCTAATTTTTTCAGGTTTTCTGCTTATTTTAAATGAACTCTTTCCTCAACCAAACCAACAGTGAGGGAAGAACCTACACCAAGACTTCTGACTTCAAATCTGTCACACAAAGAGAAAAGCCCGGAGCTGCCAAGAATTCCGATGCTCAGAGAATCAGTGACGGGAAAGAAGCCAGTTACAAAAACAGCACCTTCTGAAAACTTAACTCATCATTCAGTTACCCTCACAGCATATTTAAAGCTAACAACTGAACAGGAGTAATAAACACGTTCACATAAACAGAAATTACTGTACTTGAAGTAGAATACTATGGCAGAAATTACTTATAAAGGGTTATAAGGGTTCAGAAATAATTACAGCTCTAAGACACAGAAAATCAGACAATGGGACAGGGAAAGAAAAACTTAAGCAAATGTATTTTTTTTTTTTTTTTTTTTTTTTTTTTTGGTGCTGGGCTTGAACTCGGGACCTCGAGCTTGCCAGGCAGGCACTCTAGCCACTAAGCTAAATCTCCAGCCAAATACATTAGTTTTACTTCATGTGCTCCAGAATTACCATGAATTCTGATTGAGTAAATATTTTAAAGCTGAGTCCAACAAGTAAAATACATGCATGCAATCAGAACACAAAGCCAGAAGTATCTGCTTACAAAGAAACGCGAAGTATAGCACAATGCTCTTGATGAGCTTAGGAGACAGAGATATGAGACAAAAGGTCAGGAGGATGGAGGCAAGAATTTACAGGAGGTAGAATTTACAGGTCAGTATCTGGAGAGGAAAGAGCTACATGGAGAAAGAGCTCTGGAAATCTGTACTGGGGTCCCCGTATTCAGTCTGCTGCTGGATAGAAGTGAAGTTCCGCAAGATTGCAAAGGATGACGGGGTGGGGGGAAATTTAAGCACCCACCAACCAGAGGGGAGAATGCCTGCTGAATACTCAAAGAATGGACACAATCTTTAGTAATGGAGACACTCCAGCCTTATAGAGCTACCCTGACAAAGTACACAGCAGGCCCCAGGGGATCAAAGTGATCCCTGGGTAACTTAATTTGTGGCCAGAATGAGTACCAAAACTTTAAGGAAATACAACAAAATCTAGCACCTAGGCAAAGTACAAGATAGAAAATTCACCATGTTTAGCATCCAATTAAAAATCAGGTGGCAGCTGAGGATTTAGCTCAGTGGTTAGAGTGCTTGCCTAGCAAGCGCAAGGCCCTGAGTTTGATCCTCAGCACCAAAAAAACCCCTACATTTACATGTAATGAATCTTTGATAAAGATGCCAAGAGCATATGATAGAGAAAAGATACTCTCTCCAAGAAATAGTATTGGGAAAACTGAAGATCCATATGGAAAAGAGTAAAGTTGAAGTTTATTGTACAACATAAATATGGATTAACTCCAGAAAGATTAAAGACTTAATTGTGAGACCTGAAACCATAAAAGTGTAACCCAATTAAAAACAGCAAAAGACCTAGGTAAACACTTTCCTGAAGAACAAATACAATCAGCCTAAAGGTACATGAAAAGAATACTCAAAATCACTCATGACCAGGAAAATGCAAATCAAAGCCACAAAATGAAATATCACCTCACATCTGTTAGGATGACTATTATCAAAAGACCCGAAGGCAAACGCTGGTGAGGGTATAGGGGAAGGGAACCCTTGTACCTGATAGTGGTATGTAAATTAGTATAACTATTATGGAAACGGTATGAAGGAGCCTCAAAAAATGAGAAGTGTAATTACAACACAAGCAATTCCACTTCCAAATACATGGTTAAAGGAAATAAAATCACTATTTCCAAAAGTACATGCATTCTCATGTTCATTGCAACATTCACAGTAGCCAAGATTTGAGAACAAATAGTCATTGAGAAATGAATAGATAAAGAAAATGTGGTATATACACATAGTGAATTGTTATTCAACCGCAAACAAGAAGGAAACCCAGCTATTTTAGACAATGTGGATGACCCTGGACATTGATGTTAAGTAAAATAAGCTATACCCAAAAGACAAACACTGTATTGTCTGATCTCACTCTATCTGAAATCTCAGAATGTCAAACTTACAGAAGCAGGAACTGGCAAGGTAGTTACCTGGGACCAGGGGCAGGCAGCAGATAGAATAGGGAAATGCTGGTTAAAGTGTACAGACTTTCGATTATGAAATTACTTAAGATCTGAGAATTTAATGGTCAGCATGGTAACCAGTTAATAATACTGTACAGTATACTTAAAATTTGTTAAGAGTACAACTTAATGTGTTCTCACCATACACCAAAACTATGTGAGATGGATGTGTTCATTAGCTTCATTATCATTTTACAACATACACATATACATACACACATTCCTGGAGAAAATACAGTTTTTATTTGCCAATTACATCTCAATAAAGTAGGTGGATGGAACACTAAGGGAAGAAATATATAGTATATGAATGAAAAATTCACTAGAAAGAATTAACAAAAATCTCTACCAACAAATGTATAAAAGGAAAGAAAAAAAGCTTTGAAGCCAGGTATGGTGGCACACACCTGTAATCCCAGCACTCAGGAGGCTGAGGCAGGAGGATTGCTGCAAGTTCAAGGCCAGCCTCAGCTACATAGTAAATCTGAGGCCAGCTTGGATTACATGGCGAGACCCTGTCTCAAAAAAAAAAAAAAAAAAAAAAAAAAAAAAAAAAAAAAAAAAAAAAAAAAAAAAAAAAAAAAAAAAAAAAAAAAAAAAAAAAAAAAAAAACTTTGAATAACCAGAGATATAGATACTTCAAAAATGAAGCTTTAGGTTACACACTAGGTATTAAGGCGGGGAAAAAGGCCAGCTGAATTGCTGCCTAAGGGCAGGGAAACAAAAAATATGTATAGTGAACAAAGAAATCATAAATATTAGCTAGAACCTCATGACCGTAATGTAAGAATCACAGTAGCTATGACCACCCTCTTCGCTGCTTCTATTTACAGATTTTCTATAAATAGAGCAAGTATCTTCTTGTTCCTTCCTATCTCCTTTTACCTTTATATATGAATGGTCAGTGATGGGTAGCTTTACACTTCTGCCTTTAAGATAAAAATATTAAGCTGGGAATAGGAAACTTACAGAGGGGTAACTAATACCACACAGCCATCAATACCATACGCATGGCTCAGAGAGGCTGCCGTAACTGGTATGAGCCCTTTGTAGAGAAGGGGGCCGCGCACTTCACTTACAGCGGGATAACTGGCTTGTTAACCTTTTGTACACCCATGAGTCTGAAGGACTTTCATAGGCTAAAGGTTACAAACAAACAAGAAGTCTATATAATAGCATAAACTACCATTAATAACATCAAATAAATGTGATAGAGCTCTTTATAAAAAAAAAGTTTGCTAAATCCTGATTTTTATGAAAGAGAACGCATCTTTTACTAAGGGGAAAGGTTAAGTTATGTCTGTAGTCACATGAGGTTAGAGTCCTCACAGAAATGTGTGGCTACACAGAACCAATGGAGTTTGGTGGCACCAGGTAATGCGCAACGGTGTCAGCCCCAAAGCCACTCTCCACTTTCTACTTGGTGATGCTGAGGCTAGAACTGTTCTAGCTGCATTTTCCCCTGTCAGCTGTTTCTGGCTGGCTTTCACCACAGGAGGCCCTGGAGGGACAAGCCCCTGTCCCTTCCTGTTTGCCATCAGCACTGCCTGAGCCTCGCCCCAAACTCTGGCAGCAACAGTAGTTTCCAGTCTCCAGCTTTTCCCGACACTCTCAGAACCAGCCTCATCGTAACTCCTCAGAGGGCCTGGTCCTTCCAGCAGCGTTCCCTCCTTGGAGGTCTGAAGCCCGGTTCTCCGGGACTCTGCGCCTGAGCTTCTAGGTCCTCACTTAAACCTCCTCCCTGTCCTAGGAGAAGCAGCTAACTGCCCATAATTATACTTGCATTCCGTTTTTGTTTTCTCTATTCTTCATCCTCTTTATCTAATTTCTCAATTACCTCTGTTGAAATACAATTTGTTTGCCTACATGGACTGCACTGATACAATCAAGTTTTCAGTAAATATTGGTAAGGAAATAAATGCTAGGTAGTGCGTTAAGCACAGGGATTACGGCAAGAAGATGGACATGGCTTCTTTATAGTAAAGTTCTATAAAACACTATGGTCTCATAGCAATGACTTTAATGAAAGGTTATCAGGTATGTTTTATTTAAATCTAGAATATCTGGAGTCTGATCACAAGCAGCTCTGGATTTCAGAGAACAGTTAAAAGATTATACACAAATTATATGATAAATATGTTCTTAATGATTAATTGCAGCTTAGTAGTTAGAAACAAGTTATTACAGAAAATATGAAAGATTACTTTTGAAATCTATGTTAAAAGGAGAGAAACTCAATACAATTACAGTATGACTGGAATGGATAAACTGAACACACAAAAAAAATGACAGAAACAGAATCACGAGGCCTTTGTCCCTAACTAAATGCAGAAGACCAAGGAGAACAGGGTGGACTAAAAAAAGGCATCTGAATCTTTAAGTCCTAATAAATTCAAAGAATATTAACAGCACAAAAGTAAGTAGGTAACTTAAGAAGTAATAGCCAGAAGTCTAAAATTTGAGAAGAGAGGTTAAATCTAAAGTTACAAGGTTGTGAATTAGGCTACAAAGAAGGAAGTTTATATATGAAGTGTGACTTTATTTAATTCAGAAAGAATTACACTATACATACCCCCTGAACTGGTGCTCCAGGGACCATGGCACGAACTTCTTCATTTAAACTCAGGCCCATGTACTGAGAAAGCTCCGGATACAGTTTAGGATAGAGATCTAATATGAATGAATGAACAAATGAAGAAAAAGGTACTGGCCAAATACTCAAAATGAAAAGTCATTATGGTGTCTACTTTTTTTTTTAAATCATATTTAAGTTTAAAAAATGTAGGATAATTTAAAACAGAAATGTGGAAGAGCACCTCCCCATCTATTTAACAATCAGAAATGAAAAACATAGAAAATATTTAAAGTATGAGTCATAAAATATGAACACATCTAAACTGAAACAATCTCAGATTTCTAAAGCAGTAATAATCCCTCAGAATCAATCCCTGGTGACTGGTTTCAAGATTCACCACAGCTACCAAAATCTGCAGATGTTTAGGTTCCTTATATAAAGTGGCACAATATCTTCATGTAACCTGTGCACTTCTTGTGTATTTTAAATCATGGCTACATTGCTTACTGTACTTAATATAATCCAAATGTTATATAAATAATTGTCTTGTTTAGGGAGTAAGGGCAAGAAAAACTGTACATGTTCAGTACAGAAATAATTTTTTATTCTATTTTCAGTCTACAGTTGGCTGATTCCATGGAACCCATGGACAAAGAGGGCCCACTACTCAAAAGTTGAACTAATTTTTCTGAATAAAAGTATCTTGCCTTTTTTGTTTCATTTTAAGAAAATTAATGTACCCAGACATGATGGTGCATGCCTGTAATCTCAGCTATTCGGGAGGCTGAGGCAGAATGATCACAAGTGTGAGGCCAACCTGGGCAACACCCTATCTCAAAATAAAAAGTAAAAAGGGCTGAGTATGCAGCTCAGAGCTCCATGAGTTAATTCTCAGTACCTGCCTCCAGCTCCACAAAAGGAAAAGAAAATTAGCCACATTCCAAAGAAATTCTAGAAACATATTAACAGTATTATTTAATTATTAAGTTATGTACTATTCCTAAAAGCTTCTTTTTCCTATGTTTTTGACTTAAAATATTTTCTAAGAGGAACACTGTAATATTTGTAAAACAAGATGAGAGGCCATAAAAACAAAATTAACTTTGCCTCTTTAAAAGTCTGTTGTTTTGAGGTTCTGGTCAGAATTCCTCTGAACCTTGAAGGAAAAGAGACCAAAGACAGAGGACAAAGACTGAAAAGGGAATCCTGGACTCAGAAGTGCCCCAAAAAGTGGTTGGGAATTTCAGAAGCTCACGTGGAAGAAATGAGAAGTCTGTGCAGGATGCACAGGTCAGGAGTGTGGGAACCTGGTGCCTGTGTCAGGCTGTGCGCATATGACCCTGTCCTGTGCTGGGGATTTAAAGAGGCTCTTCATTAAGCCATAACACACATCGTATTCACAGCTCACCCCCTTGATTAAATAAAGGATTGTTTCTCAAATCAGTTATCTCTTTCCTTATTGCTACTAAATCTGTAGCAAATGTTTTAACACAATACGCCCAAAAGAAAAGGAAAAAAAAGAATCTTGGATTTCCTATTTCAGCAAAAGAAGACATAACAAATATTTGTGTTCTGGGAGAATAAACCCAAAGTACAAACTTACTTCCATCTTGTAAGGTAGGGGCAGAAGCTTCTGACAAAATTGCTGGGTTGGCAGGGTTTGCAGAAAAGGCAGTTTGAGCCTAAGAAAGAAAAAATAAAATTCTAACATGCCATAAATACTTAGTATCCTTATGTAATTTACAAGTTAAAGACAATACTTCTAAAAAGAAACCTAAAGCTGATATATTATTCAAGAAAGCTTTTTTTCAAAGTTTAGCAATACATTTTTCAAAGGATATCTCCAAATCAAATAATTTTTAGAACTATATAAATTTGAATAAGCACCATTCTACAATATTTCTGATAGCATTTAACAGAGCTGCTCCAAATTAGTAACTACTTTCAAAAAGCATTCTAAACTGAATGGTAACAAACCTTATATTTTCATCATTCTTTTACTAATTAGTCCAAATAAAAATATTTTACTTATGTTCGGAAAAAAGCTCAACCCTATTTGTATAAAGAATTACACATAAGAAAAAAACTAAAATTCATACTTAAATTGCTTTATCGTATCAAACTAAAATAATCTTTAGTTACCAAGTATAAGGGATTAATTATAAACTATGCCAAAAGCACAATGACATTAAAGAATAATTATGTAATATGTAACTACCAAACTTGTCAAAATTATTTTGACAAGTAAATATGTGTTAGTGCTGCTCATGTTCAGGCAGCCTCATCCCTCTTTCAGGGTCTCATAGCTTGTGTCACGTAAAGTATCCCACTGATGCAAATATTTTGTCCTTTACAGAAAGAACTTTCTGAAATAACCATGTGATTTTAAAGACAAATTTAATAAGCTTAATGACCAATTTCTAATTATCATTTATTATTTTAAAATGTCAAATTAAGAAAGTTTATACTTACATCTCAACCAAGCTCTGAAATCAATGCCAAGAACAGTTGCAAAGAGAGATGGAAGCTTGACTTAAATAATTACAGCCTACAGAAGCTTTGGATGGTATCAAGCTCATTTGGATTGTAAAAGTTTGGCTATACTGTACTTGTTATCGAGTCACCTTTAATATTTGTTTTATAACTTCTGAAGCATTGTCAAAAGTCAGCATGAAAATCCTTATAATTGTAAATAACAATTTACAAATTCAAAATGAACACTGAAAGTTCTCTTACCAGCTATCAAGTAAAAAGAAAGAGCTAGTAGCCTGTTGGATTTTTTTAAATTAACTCTTTAAAAACAAACAAACAAACAAAAAACTGTTCAGTCCTAAAAAGAAATGAGCTACCAAGTCATGCAAAGACCTGAAAAAAACCTAACAACCTAACCGCAATATGAACAGGCTATATGCTCTATGATTCCAACTATGTGACACTCTGGAAAAGGAAAAATTGTAGAGATAGTCGAAAGACTACAATAGTAGCTGCCAGAGGGTATAGGGAAAAGAGGGATGAATAGGTTGAGCACAGAGGTGTACAGTGTTTGTCTCTTACAGTGCTGGGAATGGAACCCAGAGCCCAGACACTGGTAAGTAAGTGAAAACAGAGAATTTTAAGGCAGTAAAACTATTCCGAATAGGATGACAATGATAAATACATATCATTATACATTTGTCTAAACCTACAAAACATACAGCACATAGTGAACGCTAATGTACACTATGAACTCTGAGTGATAATGACAAGTCACTGTAGATTCATCGACTACTAACAAATATACCACTCTGGTATAGGTATTCATAGTGGGGACACTTACACTTAAGTGTAGGGGTGTGAGAGATAATGTTTCCTGCTCAACTGTATTGTAAACTATAATTGCTCTAAAATATGTCCTATTAATTTAAAAAATACTGCTTCCTTTTATTCTGTTTTCTATCCTTTTATTATTACTTATCCAAAGGATACGTTAGATAAACTTAATCAGGTATCGGAAGTAAAAACAAGACATATGTAACAAGGATTGTATGTTCAAGGATTGTAAACCATTAAATGTAGCAAATTATTTCAAGTTTATTTTGAAACGCAAAAACCATTTAAAAGGCAGGGAGAGGGTGCTTCAAGGAACAGAAAATGACTGTCAGAACCTGTTTGTATCGCTTACAGAAAGCACCTGGAGAAACCATGTTTGTGGAGCCACTTCCGTTCATCTCTGGTCACCATACTTTGTAACTGAGCACCTAGGTTCTATCACTTTTTCTTAAAAAGTTTTTCTAAGTAGAGGCACCACAGACTCCTGTTGGGATTAGAAATGGACAGAGAGGTTCATGATCATATGATGCTGAAAGCCACAGCTTAATGGCTACCGTGAAATACTTTACAAAATAGGAACTACCAGTTCACTGCTGCAATGCGGCTTTGCTGTGTGTGGTGGTATAAAAGGCCAGTTGGTAAGGAAATGAATACTACGTTCCTCTATAATACCTTTTTAGAGACATCTCAAAAAACAAAAACAAAGTGGAAGTATCATCCATCTTAGAGAATGAAGCCAAAGAAAAATACAGGCCAACACTGTACTGGCTAGTTTAGGAATAAAGCTAGTGGGAATCAAAGCATTATTTCCCTCTTGTTTCTGTTCTATTTCCTAGCAGCAAGGTTTCTGCTCTGAAGATAAATTGTCCTCTGAAGAATACATCCATGTAATTTGCTTCTCCTGAAAGAGTCCAGTCTCATGTAAAATGTAGCCCTCTTTATTTTTCAGTTCAACGTTTGTCGGTATCAATGATTTTCTGCTGTTTTTAAAGACCAAAAAAACCTCTGCACAAAGCCAACGTGGTTAAATTCAATTCCATAAAAAACTACTAAAAAAAGGTGAAAACAAAGAATGTATTAATATTCTTTCAAATCAGTCTTCAGATCTTATCAGACAATGTACTATTGTCATATTAATGACTTAATGATTATTCTGGAAAGCTAAATACTCCAGATAAAAGCTTTTTAAGAAGGAAGAGTGTTTGTTCAGATGAATGTTGTAGGAATAAAAACCACATGGAAGATACATTGATAGAATACAAAAGAAAGAGAACATTTAAGACAAGCGAACAAGTCACTTAAAACTTAGAAATATCAAGGCCTTGGCAGCTGAACTACAAACATCAGATTTTACAAACCACATTTTAGTATCTACCCTGGAACTATGATGGAAAATACTGTATATGATTCCCTCTGTAGAGCAATTCTCTCATTCATTAAAAGTTTAATAATTCCAACTACACATATCTTACTATTATCTTTTTTCCTTTCACCCCAGGAAGGAAATCTTTTGCCTAAAACACATTCTTCAGGTTGCTTAAGACTTTTCCTATGTTTATAATAAACTTTTTCTCCTCATTGATAAACTATTTAAAGTAATAAATCTCATGTTAGAGTAAACTGAGGTCAGGGCCTCCAGTAAAATGATTTGAATAACAATTCACAAAATTATCTGGAGAATAAACAATTATAGAGTTTGAATAAATCATAACTGAAGAGATTCTGAATTTACAAAACATCAAGTGGAAAGAAAACCATAAACAGATGGGTTCATGGTAAATTGTCTGCATTTAAAAATATTACTATAAATTTCAAAAACTGTAATGACTGATCCCAACTCCACATTTTCATAGACTCCGTGTGAGTCTATGAAGCTAATAATACATAAAAGACTAAATATTTTCAATTTAATGTGAACAGAAATACTGTAGTCTCCAATACAGTCACTGAGAACATGAACAAGTGAAATGTCTGCTGCCTACCTTTAAAAGGAAAGAAATCATTACACTTTCTTTGTGCTTTTGTACTACTGCTCTTTTAATAGCATGTATTCCATTCATTATTTTTGTACTTTTTAACTTCTCTATAAAGTCTGATCATGTCTAAATATCAAAAAAATTGTGTACCGATTTTACACAATACCACAAGTATCTACAAGATTAGAGTATATTTTACCAACTTAAATACATTATGTGTAATTTCAGTGTTAGAAAAAAACTTTTTTTTTTAAAAAGCTATCTTTAAAGAGTTTAAGTGGAATTTTAAAGAATACCTCATGTACATTTCATGATGCAATGAAAAAGAATTACTAGTTTTCCTTTTCTTAGTTATGACAGAACAAAAGATTTATGAATTGTAAAAATGAACAAATGTACCTGCTAGTTAGGTTTCTTGCTTTAATTCACAAAGTAGAATGAATGACACAGTATATTTAAAAATTAAAAATCATTTAAACATACCTGAATTACTTTGTCAACCTTCAAATCTTCAAGAGATGGATAGAGAGACATTTCTGCAGAATTTTTCTAAAAGGAAAAATATTACGCAGATGTCACAGAAATTTACATAATATGCACTGGCAGCAACATACATACAAATATGTACAACTATTTGACAACTGTTAAATGTTAACAAGGAACACATTTAAATTGGTAAACATGAAAAAAACAGGAAAATCTAGGCAATACCACAAATTGTTATCTGATATTTAAGGGTTGTTCACAATTATATCCATCAGATTTTCAACCTACCTTCAAGTAAGTCCCTTCATTTCACAAGTTTAGAAAACCAAAGACAACATGAAATCTAACCATTTTATAATTAATATGCACTAACAGAAATATACAGGAAAAAAAGAAAAACAAAAAGAAAATCTAAAAAACATCTAGTTTACATCAGCATTTGGCAACTAGGTATTACCTTAGGAGACCAGCTTTAGGGCAATGTTCTTGGACTGCACAAATACATTTCCTTCTAGCGCAAAACCTAAAAGGAGATCATGTGCAATACCAATATATAAAACCTCTATCACTAAAAAACATAAATATATGGACAGGTATATGGAAAAACAATATACTCAATACCATAAATTTTTAGTTAACACTTTCATCTTCAAGAGACAGATGCTGAGGGAATGGGGAATAAGAGGGAAATTTTTGCCTTTCACTTATTGCTTAATGTATTTTAATTACCAACTCCTTTTTATAACAATTTAAAACAACGTTCTCTAAAAATATGATATGAATACATTCAATTTTGTTAGCTATTGTGCAAATGAATACTTTTCACTTAACCCAGCAAAACAGAATATATCCTGAAATGATACAGGGTCTGACATAAATACTTCAGCCAGTTATCAACCTCCCAGTTGCAAATCCACCTTTACCGGCCTGCTCTCCAAAAATGAGGCTGATCCTTTTAAAAACTGTTCCTTTGCCAGCTGGCATGATGTTATGACATGCTGGCAGGGGCAGCTAGAGCTACACTGAAGAAGGAAAGGGCTTTATTTCTTCCTGATTCCAATGTACTACTCCAGCCAGGATCTTACAGTAATTACTTCTCTAGCATCTCATGTGCTAGAGTGAGAAGATTCTTAAGCACCCAGCAGCAGCACAGCTGAATGTACCCAGAAAGGCATCTCCTTGTGAGCAGCTTCCCCAAGCACTGTCATGTCGGTTTTGCATGGAATTCCAGAGTACAGCATTCCAAAGTGCAAAATTCAAATACAATCCAACAGTATCCACTGAGTAACATCTTGCCCCCTTCTCCCACAAGGCCTAATCTGAAACCCTAGGGGAAGTTTCTTCCTGGGGTGCTTTATCTTGGCCCTAGAATTTATGGCTACTTATTTTATATGCCCTTCTATTTTTTTTAAAGGTCTCTACTTCTTACTAATTACTTGTTTCTTCAATCATGTTACAGATAATAAATTCATATTAAACTCTCATTGTTAAAATCACTGTTTTGCCTCTGTCTTCTCACTGGAAAGTAAATGATAATTTTTAAAAATTGTATCATTCACATATCATAAAATTCAGTCTACTAAACCATACAATTCAATGTCTTAGTATTTTTGTATAGTTATATTCATATAGTACAGTAATCTCCATCATTTAATACTGGAATATATCCAATCTTCTCAAAAAGAAAACTCATGCCTCCCCATTCTGCCCAACATGCAGCTTCAGGCAACCCACACATGAATTTCCTGCCTCTAGATTTACCTATTCCGAGCATTTTATCTAGGATCATAGAATTTATGGCCTTTTATACCTGGCTTCTTACAAACAGCATAATCTTTTCAAGGTTCATCCATTTTGTGGCAGGTAGCAATCCTTTTCACAGCTAAATAATATTCCATTGTATATAAACATTATGCATTTGTCCGTTGATGACATTTGGGTTATTTGCACTTTCTGGCTATTATGAATGATGTTTCTAATACTGCTAATAAGCATTTACAGTATTAGTAAATAATATGAGCCTACACAACATTTTGTGTAAGGATATCTTTAATTCTTTCAGTATACAGCAAAGAATCTAACTGGTGGGTTATATGATTACTCTAGTTTTTTGAGGAATTGCCAAACTGGGTTCCAAAGGGACTGTATTCATTCCACCATGTCAGGGTTCCAATTTCTCCGTATTTTCAACATTGTTGTCTGTGGTTTTGATTACAGCCATGCTTGTGGGTGTGAAGCAGCATCTCTCTGTAGTTTGACTTGGCCTTCCCTAAGACTAAGGATGTTAAACATCTAATGTACCTGGCCATTTGCCTAAACAAGCCCCACCCAGTGGTTAACTGTTACATCTTTATGCTTATTTCGGGGCTTAAATAAAACATCGCAGTTATAGCAATCTGCTTTCAGATGATAATTTCAACTACACACAAATCTCTTTTTCTTCAAGTTATCTCTTGTACATTATACTGTACATCCATTAACATATTTTTATAGTTATACTTATGCTTTTGTCTTTGACATATACATCAGAAATAAAAGTGATTTATATACTATTCTCTGTCTATACATTTACCTTTATCAATGAGTCTTATAATTTCACGTGCCTTTGCATCCTTGAACACTGTCCTTTAGTTTCAACTTGACTCCCTTCAGCACTTACTGTAAAACGGATCTATGATAGACTTCTGACTTTTTTTCTTTTTCTAGAACTGCTGTTTTCATTTGTGAAGAAGTTTTACCAGGCATAATATTTTGCGGGAAGTTTTTGTTTGTTTTTCCTTTCAACACCTGGAATCACACTCTTTTTGATCTGTGGAGTTTCTGTTAAGAAATCTACTTAAAAAAGAAAGAAATCTGCTTAATGAGGCTCCACTGCACATGATGAGTTGGTTGTTTTGTTTTTTTGGGTTTTTTTTTTTTGGTGCCAGGGATCGAACTCAGGGCTTTGCGCTTGCTAGGCAAGCACTCTAACTACTGAGCTAAATCCCCAACCCTGAGTTGCTCTTTTTTTACGGCTCTCAAAATTATTTATCTTTGATTTTTGCCAGTTTACTTAGTGTTTCTCAGTGTGGATATCTTTGGATTTCTCCTATTGGTGTACACTGAGCTTCTTGAATCTGAATGTCCATTTCCTTGTACTGATGTGGAGAGTATGGCCATACATTTCTTCAAATAAACCCTCTACTCCTTTCTCTTTACTCTTTCTGAAACTTCCAAATCACAAGTGCCATTTAACTTGATGTCCCATTAGTATACTACGCAGTCTTCATGAGTTCCCTGATTCCTTCTTTTACTAAAGGAACTTGCTGTTACATCCCTCTAGCAAATCTTGCAATTTAACTGTTACATTCCTCAGCTCTAAAATCTAATTGGTTCTTTTTATTTTTGTCTCTGTTGATATTATCATTTTGTTCATACATCTTTTTCCTGAGACCACTGAGCATCTTTATGATGGTTTTTCTGAATTCTGTGTGAGGCAATTCGTGTTACTTTAGGGTTGTTTCCTGAATATTTTATTCTTTCAGTTGTGCTGTTTGCTTGTTTGCCTTTCAGTTTTATGTTCGGATCTAAACACAGTTTTTGTAAAAATGGTGACCTCTCCCAGGCTTTATAGATTGGTTCTGTACAGGGAGAGATCACTTATCATCCTAGATTTCAGGTACTTGTTGAAACTCTCGTGTAAATCATCTTTCTTCTGTATGTAAATTTTTAAAAAGATTCATACATTTCCCTTTTTATAGATCTTACAATCTTTTGTTCTTTCAGGTAGGTATCTGTAGTGCTTCAGGTTATCTGAAGCTGCTGCAAGCTACCCAGAGCTCTATTTTCAGGTGCTCCCTTCCAGTGTTCTCTGTACTCCAAGACAGGTGAGACAGAAAAGAATGCTTTGCACAGCTCTTCCAAGAGCTGGAATTATTTTATTCTCTCCCTATTGCATCTACTAGCTCCTGCCCACTTAACAGGGGCCCTCTAGAGCAGCACCAAGTGATCCAGCTCTCCTTTGTTCTCAGCAACTACCACAAATTTAGGGTATGCTGGCTCCCATCAGTACTCCAAGACAGGAACCAGTCTCTGAAGCAGCCTACTGAAAGAGTGAAATACTGGAAGGTTAGGCTGGCTTCTGTCAGTGCTCCAAAACAGGGAAGACAGTAACCAGTTCTTTGAGCACCCTGCTAAAATGCTGAAAAAAATATTAGACATACTCCAACTCAGATTTCCCTCTCCAAGGCAGAGTTACAAATTGAGAGTTTTCGCCTGCTAATTCTGGGCTGAGCCGGGAGTGGGGGATGGGGGTGGGGTGGGGAGGAGACACACGGACAACAGTGGTTTAGGTGTATTGAGTGCTAGGTTAAACTGTCACCTGTTTTCAGTACCTCCAATCTTGCGCCCTTTTCTGTTAATGCTTACATTCAGGTACAACAGAAACCAGTCCTGAAGGCAAACTCCTGAAAAACCTGCATATTATATATATTTCAGACTTTCCTCTCTCCTCCCAGGGAGAAGATGGGAGAGGAAGTTTTCCTCCTGCTCACACCATGCTCAGCTGAGGATGGTCTACAGTGAGCAGCAGCGTGAGTTTTCCTACCAGCTTTACAGAACCCTGCTTAATGACTAAGCCACAGTGGGTTGTTTCTATTATTGAAAGCTCTAAAACATTTGCCATCACTGGCCTAGGGTATAAAAGCCTCTTAACTAGTTTCTGGATTTCTCACAAAGAGAATTAATGTGTGAATTATTGTATCTATATCTCTCTGAGAAGGAAGGTTTGCAATTCCTATGCTGCTTTCTTGCTGACATCACCCACCTTCATTTTGTTGCCTAACTTCCCTGGCTACAATATCCAGTACAATGCTGGGGAGGCGGGGAGAAGCACCAATTGGTGCAGTTAAGGAAAAACAACATGTAGGTTTATGAATAAAATAAAAATTCTTGAAGGGCACAGTCATACACGATTTAACTATATTAATCCAGGAGAGCAGAGTTGAAGACAGTACTTTGTGTTCACAGCACCAGTTTCCTACCAGCCTTTTCCTTAAACACAAAGTTTTTACTTTAAACTTTCAATCATTTTATTAATAAAACCAAAAGCATGTATCAAAATATAAAACAGGTTGGAACATCAATAAAGATACACTGAAAAGAATGTTACCTGGTAATCTAGTACTATTTTTATTCTTTGGTTCTAACTACAAGATCTTATTGTCTTCATGAAAAATGGACCGGACCAATTCAATGAGTAATTTCTTTTTTCCTCCAAAGAAGTTTCTCTTCAAAAATATTAATTGCAGTAGTTTGAACAATTCTCCAGTTAGAAATACCCACCAACTCAAGCCTAGAAGAGAAATGGGGTTTCAGAATTTAAGATAATATTCCCCCAATTTATACTTTTGTAAAAACTTAATTTTAGCTTTGGTTTAATTAAATGCAGTTGACCTTAACTTTCACAGCTCTTCTCAAGCACAATACATTGCTGAATGATTTTACTTTCTTAACCTTATTTCATCCAATTTCTTTCCAAGCATAAAATATTCTAGCCAGACAGGTCATATGCTTCTGTGACTCTGTATCTTTGGAAAAGACGCCTTCTTTCCTGAAATGTCCTTCCAGGACTTTTCCACTATCAAAATCCTAGTCAGCTGCGAGGCTTACCTCAAGCCCACTTTTTCAGTCTTTGATGACCTCAACCTGACATTATATTTTCTTCTCAATCCAGCCCTTTACCCCACACTGTAGTTAATTTACACTGTACCTCCAATACTTGAGGGAACACTTCACTCGATTTATTTATGAAGCACAAAAGCTTATTCCTTAAAGATAACAAATGTTTAAATATTTTGAAAATTGTCAAAATATCAGTAAATAAGATATCTTTATATATTCAATGACATGATTAAAATACTGTCCTGGCAAGTATACAATTTGAAACTAAAAGTACTTAGCCTGCCAGAAGAATACATGCTTGTATTTTTCTCAAAAGTTCTAGTAACTGGCTTATATTTTACTTTTTTAAAGACTGATAAATTCAATTTCTATTAAAATCAAAAAGTCAGCCAGGCATGGTGGCACATGCCTGTAATCCCAGCACTCGGGAAACTGAGGCAGGAGGATTGTCATGAGTTCAAGGCCAGCCTGGGCAACATAGTAAGTCCCTGTCTCAAAAACTAAAATAAATTAATCAGTTAAATTAAATTTAAAAGTCTCCATGAAATTGTAGGAATGGAATAAAGATAAAACACAACTAGAAGAAAATATTTGCCACCCTTACAAATCAAAGTGGATTAGTCTGACAGTATGTTGGGAAAAAAAGGTATGTGGAGGGGTAAAAGCACTAAACATACATATAAATAAACATAAGAAAATAACTGAAGTCTACTTAAAATGAAAGATCACAGAAGACATGCTCAACACCAATGAAAATCAATAAAAACATATAATCATGGGGCTGGGGATTTAACTCAAGTGGTAGAGTGCTTGCCTAGCAAGCGCAAGGCCTTGAGTTCTATCCCCAGCACCCCCCAAAAAAAGTGTGTGTGTGTGTTTGTGTGTGTGTGTGTGTGTGTGTATAAATTACATGGAAATAAAGACAAATACTTAAATGGAATAAATACACACAAATGGTCAGATGGTTAATCTACACATTACACTGACATTTCCTAGTAAATCTGAACTTTATTCATAACCTACAATACAGCAAATTTTCCCCCAATGTGTAAAAAAATTTACGAAAGGTTAGCCCTTAGGGACAAAAACAAGAGTGCTGTTTTCAGTATCACAAGAAAAATTTAAAGCAACTCAAGTCCCATAAGAGGCAGAATGGGTGAGTTAACAGAGTGAACTCCAGAGTCAGAAAATCAAGTATGTGCCACAGACTGAGGCAAAGAAACCACCAGAACCCTTTTCAGCATATTGACATGAACAGTTTCAGTTTTACTGAAAACTCAAAAGGCAAAACCAAGCACAATTCTTCTTGATAAGAAATAGATGGTAAAGAATAACAGAATGAGGACACACACCAAATACGTGGTATCTACTGAATATCAACCAATCATCCAATGCCAGGTGAGTGTTCAACAATTCAATTCTTACCCCATCACAAGTTAGTGTGGACCCCAAAAGTTCAGGGTTCAGTCTCACAACACCGTCCCACTTCAGAAGTGCCAGTCACAAGTGCTAGAGCGTCATCGATACTTCTGAAAAACTGCCAATAAATCAGAAGATCCCATAACCCCCTCCTCAAGTTCAATAATTTCATACAAGTACTCATACAGCTCAGCAAGATGCTTTCCTACACTTTCCAGTTTATTACAAACGACACGACTCAGGACACTCAAAAATGAACAGACGTAGAAGTCAATGGGCATGCCAAGGGAAGCTTGGGCGGGTAATCCTGATAAAACTGCTGTGATTAAAGAATCACCTTCAACCCTGTCCCTTGTATTCTCCTATTTTGGCTTCTTACAAAGAATACCCTTCCCGCCGGAACTGAAAAGATGTTTTTTTTTTTTTTTTTAAACCTATAACAAAGCCGGGCTCTGAATCTGAAAATTCCTATTTTTGCCTCATAAACAATTAGAACAGTTTTTTCCTCAGTAATTCAAGTAAAATACTTGTTTACCAAACATAAATTTCTCTTTCCTCCAGGCTTCTGAACCAAAATATAGTCCTTCTTTATGACCCAAGATCAGGCTGACTTCATGGTAAAACGTTCTCTCTCTGGGATCAGATTTTGCTACCCTCCATCCACTTGCCTCTGGCCTCTCAACTCTCATTCCCTCCTCCCAATGAAATCCCACCTCTTCTGCCTAACCTTTGATATGCTTACAGATCTTGTATTTGTTACTTCCCCCCACTGCAATACTGGTTTAGAATAAAGTCACCTGATTCATTTGACAGGTTAGAAACAGTCCAATAAAGTAACGATTACATCTCTTCCTCCTCCCAAGCCATCCCAGCTGTCTCTACATGGAACCCTGCTTCTCAGTGCTCTCTAACGCCTCTCAGTGTAAAAGTTCCTCCCATGATTGGACAGCAGGCCCAGGGGAGGCTCTCTGGGAAGAACTGAGCCCTTCAATTACCTCCTTTTGCAGGCCTTTCTGCTTCCCAAAGTTACTCATTCAGTTTTAGATGAGAAAACAGCATTTCAAAAGCTCAGCAAATTTATAATACATTTATCTTTCATACCTCAACAGGAAAAGCAAAAGTATTCCTTTCAAACAATAAACATGTCACTTAATTACAATTTCCATGATAAATCATTTATTAAACAAGTATACATGAGTCACATGCCATCCCACGGGATTTAGGATTAAACTTCAAGTTCAAATACAAAGTTCAAATAGCAGCATCCTGTCATAAACCATTTCCCGGCTTTCTACCCATCTCCCAGGTACAGAACCTGGAGATCACAAAGGCTGCACAGTTCCTGTACTTATATCTTTGATCTGATGCGAAGTGTCAGAAACATTTAGCCCTTTCTGAAGGACCATAAAGCTACCCTAGGATATTCCTTCCAATTATGACAGGAATTTCACCATGGACCAATGAGATTTCAGAGGATTCTGAAAATACTCTTTCAGTGAAGAATTCTTATTTTATCTCACAATTCCTATCAAGCACTATTACTGTACCAACTAAAGAATTTTGTTTCTGGGCCTTCCTTTCAGCTAAACCAGTAGTGGTGAAACTACAGCAATCACAGCAGGGTGTTTGTATCATTGAAAGCTCTAAAAGCTTTGCCATCACTGAGCTAACCAATCAATATGAAGATATAGTTCCCACTGTTCCTGAGATCAGTAGGCAAAAACTCTTGCCATCTACCAAAGTTTGGTCACAATCTTCTTGATCATAAAAACTGTTTTTCATTGGCCTAACTAAACTCCTGGGAAGAACTGGTGCTCTCAATCCACCTTAAAACAGATTTGGCCCAATCTACACTCAGAAACCTTGACACTCTTCGCGCATTATGAAGGCTCTTGAACCCAGTGCATCTATGGACCTTTGGAAACAGCCTCCAACTTAATTTTTATTAAAAGATTTGTCAGTGATTGTGGTAGTATCAGGCATCCTTCAAAACATCTAAAGCCATGCATGGTGGCACACACACCAGTAATCCCAGCACCTGGGAGGCTGAGGTAGGAGGATTACCATGAGTTGGAAGCCACCCTGGGCTACATACTGAGTTCAGGACCTGCCTGAACTACATAGGAAGACCGTGTCTCAAAAAAACCAAAAAAGTCTAAAAACTTCCCTCCAACAGTAACAACCACCACCCACCAAGAAACCCCCTATTTTGCCATAGCCCCAAATTTCCCATCTGTCCTTCGATCTCCTCAATCAGAGCAGTATCAGAATTGTTTCCTTAGTCTTTTGTTGGGGGTGGGTACTGGGTATCGAACTCAGGGCCTTGTGCTTGCTAGGCAAGCACTCTAACCACTGAGCTAAATCCCCGGCCTTCCTTAGTCTTTAAATATGTACAAAGACCAAAAGTCTCTACAGCTCAAATACAGTATACAGTATTTTAGAATATCTAGCTAATTTCCTAGCTAGAAGCAATATTCTGATTAAGTAGGAAACACACTAGTAAAGTTTCCTAAATAAAATATCACTTGGAATGGTAATACTCATTGACCTCTCCCTTCTCTTAAACCACACACTGCAACTGGCTTCACTTAAAAATTATGTGTGACTAAATTAAAATAGTTGTTTGTTTTAATCTACTTAAAAACATCTTGGGATGATAAAAATTCAGGACTGCAGAGTCACTGAACTTAAAAAACAAAAAAACAAAAAAACACAGTGGCAAGACTCAAAAAAAACCTCTGAGCCCTACTCCCCCCTCTGCCAATAATTTAAGCTGCATTCCACAGTATAAATTTAGGGTATGATATGTTTCATCAACACCAACAAAAAAATCTTTTCTATAAGGTAAAAGTCTGGTAGTATTTGTTCTCTAAATAGTACCATGTAAGCTATACTGCCCTAACTCTTCAACAACAAAAGGTTTGAGTATTCTACTCCCATAAATTATTTCCATATGAATGTAGCACATCAAATTACTCCTTATTTAAACGAAACAACTTAATTAGCTTCAATTATTATAAAATGAAAAACAGTACAACACAGCTTATACTGGCACACAACACAATAGAAATGCACAGAGCAGAAGCCTAAAGTACTGTAATATGGTATCAAAGTAAAAACTAATTTAAGGTCCTGAAACAGTTGTTCCTTATGCTTAAAGTACCTAGGAGAATAACGTGGAATTCTTGATCCTGTACTAACAGGTTCCTGAGTCCTAGCAGGAGAGACTGAAAAAGTTGGCCCCAAGTGGAGAACCAGAAGCCTCAAGGTGAGGTCTAGCAATCTGCCCTTTAATTCTTTCTATACCATCAGGGTTGAATAGGCCAATTTTAATTTTTCACTTTCTTCTTTGAGCAGTTCTAGTTTGTGACTTTTTTTTAGAGTTTTTCAAAGAAAAGAGGAAAACATTTCTAATATAGTAAAATTATCACAAACATCATACAGGTACACTAGAACCTTTTATGCACCTAAGGTAAATTATGGGATATTAGTGAACTTGTTTTTCCTGCATTTCAAACATTTTGCTATTTTATCAATCTAAGAATGACTTCATCATCATTCACTCATTATTGCAAACTATTCTAAAAAACACCAAAACAAAAGTAACAGAATCACCTAAAATAAGGATGCAATAGTGAAATAAATCATCACATTACATATCATTCAGTTTGTATGGCCCAAACTAAGCATCCTTTCCAAGAAGATAGTATGTCTGAAAATACTACTTCTCTAGGTTTTTTTTTTAAGGTCTTCACTGAATACAGTAGACAATCTGAACTATTTCCTTTTTCACCCACACTGGCAGAGAGAAAAAAACTCAAAGATGAAGATCTTAGGTGGGAAAATCTGAAGATAAATACACTAGCAAGCACGAGTTCCTGTGTTATGGTTTGTGTCTAGATGTCCTCCCAAAACCTCAAGTAGTCACAGATGAGGCTTTTTCAGAGGTCGCTGAATCTAGAATGTGTGATGCTGGGATTAAGGGTGTGTAATCACTAAACCACTTCATAGATTGGTTTGGCACTGCCCTAATTCTGGCAGCCTTGATAAAATATAAGGGGCAGAAGGAGGCCTGCCTATCCCTTGTTTACCCTGTTGCCTTCTGCCTGTCTGCCATGCCACCCTGCCTTGGATCTAGCTGACTGTGGACTGCAACCTCTACAAACTGTGAGCTAAATCAACCTTTCCTCCCTTAACTTTGGGTGTCAGGTATTTTGTCTCAGCAAAGAGAAAAGTAACTAAGACACTCTGAGTTTGATCCCCAGCACTCCCCCAAAAAGATAAATACAAAGAAAAAATCTCAGATTATGAGTTTTTAGATGAGGATATCCTAAATGAAATTCTTCAAACTTAAGAATAAATGAGTAAACAATATAGCTCTAATTACTAAAAGAAACATGATTTCTAAATTAGTCATTCAACAGAAAGAACTTTATTGTGCAATATTTTGAGAGAAGTCCCTGGATCACACTGTTTTACTAAAAGGATATTACAAACTTCTTTCGTCTTTAATATCTGCACCAAAATTTACTTGGTATGGTTTGTAAGAGGCCAAATGAAGATAGGTATACAAGTAAAGGTGACTGGAAAGAAATAGTAATATTGATTTTTTTTAATAAATTCTGTGCACTGATTGTAAAGGAAAATTCTTTAGAAATACAGAACAAAGATGATCATGTTCTACAAAATCGTAAGACATTAACGTCTTCAAAAGCACTTCATTTTGATGATGGAAGTGCAAAAATTACCAGATAGCAATAACAAAACCTATAAACTTGAAATCTGGAATTAGCATTACATTTTTACAACACAAGTGCAAGAAGAACCAAAAGCAATGATAGGGTGGAACACATTAGAGATATATTTGAAATCTGGAAGAATTCTTGTAAGGTAGGTTCATGTATTACTAGGTTCATCAGTTGAAATCAAAGATGTTGCCCATTTTATTCATTCGTATATTCTCAAAACAAGGAAAATCTCAATTTTGATTTGTGTTGAAACTGGTCTTAAAATTTCCAGTAAAGTTACTTTTCACTATCTCTTCATTTTCATTTTTGCAAATTATTCATAAAATGATCTAAAAATGTAAACAAGAAAGTGTTCATTGGACCCACATGGTAAAACAGTGACACCATGTTTTGGAATATAATGAGGATTAATAAGCATTCCAGGAGATTCATGTATGGCAGTAACACTTTAGAGTCCTACTTTTCCAAAGTGCTGTTTCTCAAACTTGTCTATCATCAGATTGGAATAACCTGGGGCACTCGTTAGACTCAGTACCCCAGGCTAACACAGACTTCATGGAATGATTTAGGAGCTCTTCTTTTAAATAAACAGCCACAGAGACTCTGATGATCAGCCATTGAGAAATATGGCCATCCAAAGACTATTCCAAATAGAACAATATCTTCTTTTTTTTTTTCTTTTAAACCAAGAACATGTATTGGTACATTTTACATATAATGGTCACATTCATCACATTTATTTTGTACCTGTACATGATGCATCTTGGTTCTCCCCCCTCTTCCCCACCCTCCCCCTCTGTTCCCTCCCTCCCTATTTACAGCAGGTTTATTCACAATTTTCCATATTTTCCCTTTCCCCTTTCTTAACAAAGGAAACAAAGAACAATGTCTTCTTATACGGATTCTACTTCTGACCCACTAGACTAGCAAAAATCAGTTTGATAACACTGACAGCAAAACTTTGAGAAACAGTTACACATCATTAGTGGGAGTGTAAACTAGTGCAACTCACATGGAGAGTGAGTTTGTAGTAATTCTAAGCAAGCGCTCCACCACTGAGCTAAATCCCCAACCCCAAGTTTGTAATAATTCTAAATTGATACTCTCAGACCCCGCCACATCACTTCAGGTCTTTAGCCTACAAATGTATTTGCAGAGAGGAAACAGTGTATGTGAAAAGTTTATTCACTGCAGCATAACAATAGCAAAAGACTTACAAGGAAAAGTTCCATATATATTGATTATTTAAAAAGCTCTAAAATATTGTCACTAACTGTAAAAAGCATATGGTAGAACAAAGAACCAGTTTATTCAAAGGAGAAAAACAAAACTTATCCATCTGCCTGTATAGATAGAATATAGCTGGCTAGGGACACAACTGAAGATTCTGTAACAGCTGGAAGGTTTTATACTGTATGACTTTGTAGTAGTTTAAAGTTTGAGCCATGAGACTGATTATCTCCTGTGACCGATTTTCTCCTCAAAACCTAAGTAAATTTCCAAAAAGTACTGGCAACACTTAAATTAGAGCCAATATTACTATTACTTGATATAGTAAGAAGTTTAGAATTGTTTGGGGGTAGTTTCTCTTTTTAAAATCTTTTAGCATTTAACTTAAGAAAGTACCAATATCTGACAAAAACAGGAAAAAGAAATAGTTGAATCATTCTCATTTCAGGCAACTGTTGAATTCAAAATACATTTTCCATCACTAGCAGTCTTTCCTTTTTGTGATTTTATAAAATTTCTTATAGTTCTCAAAACATAACCAAAATTTAGTTTCCAAAATTAAATGTAGATTATAAAGGAGTGACTGTTTACTGATGGTTTTAAACGGTGTCCTTTTTTTTACTCTGTAGCACAAGCCAATTTATAAAAAATATTTATGTATCGTTTAAAGCACAAAAGTTTTAGAATGACTCGGGTAACAGAGAAGATGAAAAAACATTTTTTACTGTTTGTCCTCAATCTCAAATAAGAAAGTGAAAAGAATAAACAAATTCTTGGGGGAGGGGGTGAGACGGGGGTCTCCCTAAGTAGTTCAGGCTGGCCTTGAACTCACTAAGCAGCACACAGGCTGGCCTCGAACTCCAAGCGAGTTGGGATTTTGCGGGTGCGCCACCACGCCCGGCACACTTACATTTAAAAAGATAATTTACAAGGACCGCAGCTGTTTTCAATGTAACTTTTCTTTTTAATCAACGGTTTTCTCGCTGAAACAAGCGGATGTTAACGTTCGATAAGCCAAGTATAACCTCCAGTAAAAAACTTAATGGAGGAGGAAAAAATAGGAGCACGTATATACAAATTAGATAATGCTAGAAACTCTTTGCAAAAACACACACACTAAAAGACAGCATGACTCATAATCCGATTTTTGTGGAAGTGAAAAGTTTCCATATCCACATGCCCTCACTTTGCCGTTATGAGAAGGATATCCTGAAACGAAAGCTCTGAGTCACCAATCTCAAAAGGTATTTCCATCTGAACACACCCTGTTGGAAATGTTTCTCCTTTTGCTCCAACTTCTGCACGAATAAGCGCACAGCGAACCAGCTCCCCCCACACTTCAAAAAAAAAAAATCAAGGCTTCGCCCATTAAACAAACATCTCCTTCCTCCCCCAAAGCCGGGCGTTCGGACTAAGCCACCGAGAAAGGTGATTAAGGACGGCACCGCGGCACGGCTCGCTCTTCCCCACCTCTGGAGAAACTGGCGACGAGCAACGGGACGGCAGCGGGCACCGGCGTCGCTGGGCCGGGAGGCTGGGTCCCACCCCATCCCCAGCAGCGGGCAGGACACGGACCCCGCGGGGTCGCAGGCGGGCAGAGTGCGCCGCTCCCGAAAACTTTCCCCTGGGCCGGCCGCGCGCAGAGCCCCTGACGAGGGCGCGTCGCTGCCTCGGGCACCGCCGTTAGGACCCGGACGCCCTCCGTTAAGCCCCCGGGCCGCGGGTCCTCAGCCTAGTCACCGAGCGCGAGCTCAAGAAGCAGAAAGAGCATCCCTCCTTCCCTTCAGAGCCGCTCACCTACACCTCTGCGTCCCTCTCGTCGTCGTCGTCGCCCCCTCCGCCGCCGCCCCTGCCTCCACCGGTCTCCGGCACCGACTTCCGAGACCCGAGAGAACCAGAGCCGCGCGCGCCCGTGGTCCGCCCGCCAGGCGCGTCACGGCACCGCCCCCGCCTTCCGCCTGCGCAGGCGCGGGCGCCGAGTCAGCTGATCGCGTCCCCATGGTAACGGGCTCGGGCAGGGGGTCGGCGGGTGGTGGCAGAGCTGCGCCCGGGTTGGAGCGATGTCCGTTTGCCCACTCTGCGGAGTTGTCGGGACGCGGCCGCCTGACGGTTAGGGCCACCACCTTCTCTGCCTCCAGGAGGTTCGTGGCCAAGGACCCCCGTGCAGTGCCTCGCTGCCGTACTTCCGCTTTTGGTTGCTTAGTTCCTGTCACCTTAGACACAAAGAGGTCGGAAGAACCCACCCTTTGCAGATTTCCTTCCCAGGACTCGCTGTCCTCTTGCTTTACTTCTTCCCCCGCGAGCTCAGAAGTATCTACCTTGCCACCTCTTTTCACCTCCTACCCATTTTTTTTCTCAAATTTTTTTTTCTTTTATTACTCTTTGTTCACCTGAGCTAATATCCATTGGTTGTAGAGGGCTGTATGTGGTATAGCATAAAGATGATCGCCGTATTCAAACAGACTTTTTTGAGGGTTATGTGTCAGACACTGTTGTAAGAATTTATTGTACATAGTCTTATTTGGTCTTTACGTCAACATCCCATTAAAAAGAAATTGACTATTACCTGAGAGTATTCATAGTTATCATGGAATACCATAGAATCTTTGACAAAACAGCATTAACATACAAGTAATTTATTTCTAGCAAAATTATTTATTGACACAATAGCTTAATCTGGGTAAACCTAGTAAAAATCTGAGCATAAAAGACATGACAAAGATGAAAACTTTGCCCTCAGAGAGTTTATGGCTTATGTGACAAAATAGACATTTAAAAATACAGAATAGATGGAAAAGAAAAAAAAAAACTTTTTGCACTCGTATGATTGTGTATGTAGGAAATCCCCAAGGACTGACTAAAAAATAAGTCTAATAAGCAATTATAGCAAGATTGCAGGATACAAGATGAATGTATAAAAGTCCGTTGTTTTCCTATGTATCAGAAATGAAAAATTTGAATTTGAAATTAAAAACAATACTATATATTAGCACCAAAATAAAAAGATGTACTTAGCTATGAACCTAATAAAATGTGTATAATGTCTATATGAGGAAGACTACAAAGTTCTGAAAAAATCAAAGACCCTCACAATTGAAAGCTGTTCCATGTTCATGGATAGGAAGATTCAATATACTACACTGCCATAAAAAAGGATAAACTACAGTCATTTGTATGTAAATGGATGTTCCTTGAGAGCATACTATTAAGTGAAATAAATCGGACACTTATGAGTACACATCGAATTGTTTCTCTGATATGAGAAACCATGGATGTAAAAAAGGACGAAGAAGTAGGTGTAATAGATATAATCTAAAAGGAAGATAATATTCCAAGGAGATGAGCATTGGACGGAGAGAGGAGGAGAAATGGGAAGGGAAAAGAGGGATAGAAAAAGGAAAGGGAATTCATAGAGAAATGTGAATGTACCTGCTGTAAATAGGGAAGGGAATAGAGGGGAGGGGCGGGGAAGAGGGGGGGAGAACCAAGATGTACCATGTACAGGTACAAAATAAATGTGATGAATGTAACCATTTAAAAAAAAAAAGATAGCAGTTTTTCCCAACTTGATCTATAGATTTAACACAATCTCAGTCAAAATCCCAGCAAGTCATTTTGTGGATATCAAACTAATTTTCAAGCTGTATGAAAAAACAAAAGACCTAAAGAGTCAAGGCAATACCGTACTGAAGAGAAAGTATGAGGCCCCACAGTAATGGTTTTAGTTTGACTGCTACAGTAAATTACCAAAAACCAGGTGGCTTGAATTACAGAAATTTACCTCTCACAGCTCCGCAAGCCACAAATTTCAAGAGCTTCAGGGTCAGGGATTTAGCTCAGTGGTAGAGTGCGTGCCTAGCAAGTGCAAAGGCCTGATGTTCAATCCCCAGTACCCCCTCAAAAAAAAAATTTCAGGAGGTTGCCTGAAGATCTGGAGCCTGGTGAGGGCCCCCTTCCTGGTTTGTAAGGGTCATTTTGCCATTGGTTCTTCATTGTTCTTCATGGGGCAGAGAAGAGGAGCAGGAAATAGCAAAGGGCAGAGAGAGAATGCTTTTCTCCCGTCTTGTCTTGTCTTTATTTTATTTTTTTTTCTTCAGAGTTAGGGTCTTGATCTGTGGTTCAGGCTGGCCTTGAACTACGCACGTAGCCCAGGCTGACCTCAAACTCACGATGATTGTCCTATGTCAGCCTCCCGAGTGCTGGCTTACAGGTGTGCATCAGCAAGTCCTCTGGCCTAGCTATTTTTATAAGCTATTATCCCATTATGGTTTTATTCTCATTATGAAGGTTCCACCCTCATGACACAATTATCTCTCAAAGACTCCATCTCCAAATACTATCACACTGTGTAATAGGGTTCAGCATTGCAGAAAGGGATACAAACTTTCTGTCTAGGGCGAGGGATTTAGCTCAGTGATTAGAGCGCTTGCCTTGCAAGCACAAGGGCCTGAGTTCGATCCCCGGCACCACAAAAAACAACAACAACAACAACAAAAAAACAAAAAAACTTTCTGTCTATGGCAATACATAGCTTCAAAACTTACAATAAAACTATGCAGAATCAAGCCACACATGGTTGCGGATGCCTATAATCTCAGCATTCTAGGAGACTGAGGCAGAAGGTTCACAAAGTCAAGTCCAGTCTGAAAAGCTTAGCAATTTAGAAGATCCTATCTCAAAAGGGGGGCGGAGGGGAGGGAGAAAAGAAAAAAAAAGAAAAACTGACAATAACAAAGTGGAGATGTTGCTCAGTGTGAAGGTCCTCAGTTCAATCCCCAAGACTGCAAAATAAAAACAAAAAAAAACTATAGTAATCAAGAGATAATTTTTGGCAAAATAATAGACAAATACTGTTTATCAATGGAAAATAAAATCCAGAAATGGACCCAAAAGGACATTCAACAGACCTCTGACAAAGAAGCAAAGCCACTGCAGGGGGAGGGGAGGAGCAACCCGTGGAAGAAAAAACTGACAAGGTGGATTTTGTTAAAATGAAAAATGTTTGCTTTGTGAAAGACTATGTCAGGAGAAGACAAGCTACAGACCAAGAGAAAGTATTTGCAAAAAAAAAAAAATCTGATAAACAATTTGTATTCAAAATATACACATAACACTTAATCCTCAACAGTTAGAAACAAGACAGAAACGGGGCAGGGTTGGGCTGGGGATTTAGCTTAGTGGTTAGACTGCTTGCCTTGCAAGCACAGGCCCTGAGTCTGATCCCCAGCACCAAATAAATAAATAATAAATAATAAATAAATAAAAACTGGGCAAAACATGAGAACTGATATCTCACCAAAGAAAAGATAGATGGCAAATAAGTACCTATATGAAAAGAAGTTCAGTATCCTATAACATTAGGGAATTACAGATTAAAATAAAATACCATACTACACACCTACTAGAATAGCTAAAATCCAAAACATTGCTTACACCAAATGTCAGTGAGGATCTCTCATTCGTTGTTGGTGGGAATGTAAAATAGTACAGCCACTTTGCAAGACAATTTGGAAGTTACTTACAAAGATAAACATAATTGTGCCATGTGAATTATTAATCATGTTCAAATGTGTTGGTTATGTTCACACAAAAACTGATTATGAATATTTACGGCTGCTTCATTCCATAATTGCCAAAAATAGGAAACAACCAAGAAGATGCCCTTCAGCAGATGACTGAAGAAACAAAGTGTAGTACATCCACATATTACCATATGTACTGAGTTGGTAGTGTCATGACATCAAGGAATGCAGTCTCAAACCAAAGGAGAAATTTAGGGGAGTTCTATTGGAAATAATAAGAATAACATAGTTCTTGGAGTTCCAGGAGGGTTCCCAAGTGAGTGGCTGCCTAGGCTCATTGTCAAGGGCATTTTATACAGCAAAATCACAATTTGGGTAACTATGGGTCGAACAACAATCAACCTGTAGGATTACAAACATAGTGTTTAACTAATGTCGGTCCAGTAAGGAAGCAAGGCATGATGTAGCAAACTTCAGCTTGTCTATAACTTTTAACATAGAAAGAACAAAAGCATTCCTGGAACAAGATGCGAGTATGGGCCAGGGTGTTTTGGTCACCCAGCCCTGTGTTTGAGGTGCTGTACACGCTCCCTGGACCAGGTGGAGCTAACTCTAGTACGATTTCAAGCTGCTGTTTATCTCTAAGGAGGCTTGCTTGCCAGGCTGTCTTCAAATGTGTCTGCAGCCACAATTTTGATGTGTCTTATTTTTTGCACTGACTTCTTCAAGGGTCTAATCCTTCTCTGACTGCTTATTACTATAATTGCTATCTAATTTAGATGGAATATTATTCAAAGTTTTAAAAATAAGCTGTCAAGCCACAAAAAGTTGTAAGAGACTCCCAAAGCATTTTACTAAGTGATAGATGATAGTTTAAAATAGCATATTGTGTGATTCCAACAATAAGAAATTCTGGAAAAGAAAAAAATTATAGAGACAAGAAAATAAAACAAAACAAAACAAGAGAGGGATCAGCAGGGGAAGCACAGGATTTTTAGCCATAATGGCAGAAACATGACATCATGCATCTGTCACAAATCATCGGATAGTGTATACGGTTGGTGTTTGTTGTATAATTGGTGTTTCTTCCAAACAGAAATCTTTGAAGTTTCAAAAAGGTCAGGAGTTTCTGAGGGAAAAGGATGTTATACTAATGAGATCGGTCAAGAAGTGTCAAGATGAAGGCTGGTCCACTGTAAGACCAAGCATGTGATTAGGGCTGGAACTTTTGGCTCCAAGCCCCGACCTCCAGAAAAGGGAACAATGAAGTTGAGTTTATACACTTGGCCAATGGCTTAATCAGCTATTCTCGTAAAATGAAACCCTAAATAAAACAATTCCGAATGCCAAGACTCAAAGGGAAAGATGTGCTCTATAAAACTCCACAGGGCCAAAAGTTCTTGCCCTTAAGACCCTTCTGAACAGTGTCCTATATACTTCTTCATCTGTTCATTTGTATCCTTTATAGTAAACCTGCAATCATAAGCATAGAGCTTCCGGTGAATTCTGAGTCATCCTAGCTAATTATTGAACCTGAAGAGGGGCTGTGAGAATCCTCATATTTGTAGCCAAGTTGGACAGCATGAGGACCCCACTTGCAGCTGCAAGTAAGGACAAATTTTGATGAGTGTGACGGCTAATCTTGATTGTCAATTTGAATGGATTAAGAGACACCTGGGAGATTAGTAAAGCACACTGCTGCATATGTCTGGGGGCGGTGCTTCCAGAGATGACAGCGATGTAGGCCAGAAAGCTGGGGGTAGAAGACATGCCCTCATTGTGGGTGGGACCATCCAATGGTTTGCAGCCTGGATGAAATGAAATGGAGAAGGAGGAAGTCAGTCTGTGCTTAAAAGCTCGATTCTGCTTGGGTGGATCGTCTTTTGCTGCTGCCATCACCTGTGGACATCAGAGTCCAGTTTCTTCAGCCTTTCAAAGCAGACTGAGCTGCTTCTGGACCCTCTGGCTCTTCAGTGTGAAGAAGGTATTGTGGACTATCTTACATCTTATCCCTTAAGTCAACCTAATAAATTTTCTTTTGATATAAATTCTATTGGTAGAGTATATGTTTATTCTATTGGTAGGACATATATATTCTTTTCCTGGAAAAATGCATATATTCATATTCTACTGGTTCAGTTTCTCTACAGAACACTAACATGTACAAAGATCTTGTCCTTTATCTTGTGAGCTATGGGTAGTGTCATAATTAAACTGAATGCTAGAACACTAGGTTTTTGACAGAATTGAACACATGTTACAACACAAAGAGTGGACTCTGAAGTAAAATATGAACTTTAGTTACTGATATTATATCAATATGTGTTCATCAATTATAACAAACATACCACATTAATATGTAACAGAGTAAGCAGTACGTGGGATAGATGGCACATATAGGAATTCTAGTTTTATAACAGAGTAAGCAGTATGTGGGATAGAGGGCACATATAGGAATTCTAGTTTTAGGTCAATTTTTCTATAAACTTAAAACTAAAACTGTTCTTAAAAATAAAGATAACAGAAAAATTAAAAAAGAATTACATAAATAAAGTTGAGATGGATGTTTGAGGAAAAAGCTCAGGTGACTATGAAAAAAAAATACGCAGAATCAAAATTAGCCTAGGAGTTCAAAGGAAGCTTCTTGAAAGATATGGCTTTTAAAATGAAGAGTAGGAATTAGCCAAGTGTTAAAGGGAGAAATAATATTCCAGGCAAAGAGAATTGCAAATGCAAAAGCACTAAAGTTGAGTTGAACGTTAATGCATTTCAGGAGCTGAGAGGCCGTTAGAGCTAGAACACCAGGGTAAGAGAAGGACTGCTTAAAACGAAGCTGAGAATAGGAGGGATTGTACTGAAACAGCTGAACAGACTACATGATTAGATTTGCATTTAAAATGTTTACTGTGTCTATTGCTTGGAAGATGGATTGAATGTGAAGATAAGTCTGTGCTATGGTTTAGAGGTGGTTTGTTCTCCAAAGGTTCATGTGCTGGTCCCCAAGGTGCTGGTATTCAGACATAGCAGAGCCTTTAAGACCTCTGGGGTGGGGGAAGGAGGGAGAGAGAGAGAGAGAGAGAGAGAGAGAGAGAGAGAGGATGACAACGAATATAAATGAGAATGGGAACATCTCACGTTACTACATTGCCCAGGCTGGAGTTAAACTCCTAGACTCCAGCCATCCTCCTGCCTCAGTCTTCTGAGTAATGGGGACTACAAATGCATGCCACCCACCTAGTTTCTTTCCGTTTCTATGCCATGTTGTGACCTAGCCAAGGGAGGTCCCACCAGAATGGGACTGTCTACTTTATAATGTATACAGCCTCAGGTATTTTATTACAGCAACAGAAAATGTGGGGTGACATACTAAGAAATGTATGCAGTAGTCCCGATGTGTCAATTAGAGGAGATAGAGAAAACTAGAAATTAAACAATATTAAGATAAAAACTCAGGAAGTCTTGTTGGTTGGCCAGATATGGATGAATTACAAGAACATATCTAAGATGAGTACCAGATTTCTGACATGTGCAAAGAGGTGAATATTGGCACACTGCTGAGGTAAGGTACACTGAGATATACAAACACAGCAGGTGAGATTAGAAGGTTATTTTCAGATTTACTAAATTTGTAGTAGAATGTGAGTTACCAGTTATGATAGGCTGAATAATGACCCCTCAAAGATGTCCACATTCTAATGCCTGAAACTATAGAGAAAGAGAGAGAGAGAGAGAGAGAGAGAGAGAATATCTCACTGCATTACTACATTGCCCGAGGCTGGACTTGAGCGCATCTCATTATTCTTGCCACTTTCTGAAGCAGTTCTGAAAGTTCTCTTTCATTACCATCTTACTTGTGCTGTTATAGCTACCTCGATGTCTACCTCTAATCCAAACATTTGTCTTTCCTAGTCATTTCGACTTGGAGGGAAAATCAGAATTGCAGGATGCTGGACATGGTGAATAAGGTGGATGAAGACATACCATAATGTTTTTATAAGCCTGCTTTTCCATCGAATGGTGCTTGGCAGCATTCACTGTATTTTTTTTTTATCATCCCTCGTAAATATATTCATGAAAGAGGACTTTCAGAAATGCTTCAGAAAATGGCAGGAAGGATGAAACAAGTTGTGTTCAAAACAAGGGGAGGTATTTTGAGGGAGATTAATAGCAATGTGTCTTTTACTATAATAATTTTTTTAAAATTTAAACATTTTTGATCACCCTGTGTATGTTTTAACACACTGAGGGATTCCTTTTTGTGGTAGGAAGTAGAAAGATTGATTATGAGAATTTAGAATACAAAACAGTAAAAATAAGGGGGGAGGCAAATAGACAAGAAAATAAATGTAACATTTCTCTACATGATTTTTTTTTTTTTTTTGGTGGCAGGGTCTCAATATGCAGTTCAGGCTGGCCTTGAACTCACTATATAGCCCAGGCTGGCCTCGAACATGCAGCAGTCCTCCTGCCTCAGCCTCCTGTGTGCTGGGATTGCAGCCGTGCACCACTATGTCTGGTTTACATGATTCATTTTTGAATAGTATTTATTTAAACATAATAAGATGAGCATATTATTAGTTTAGGCCCAGTCCGCGATCACAAGTAAGCTACAGATACTCATTTATTTTCCACAATGTATTTTTTTCTTTAGAATTTTCAGCAGTCAAACACAAATATAAGTAGACTCTAAAATTAGCACGGTAGTGTATGATTAGCCAAAGATACTACTGCATATGAAACCCATTTTCCCATTCTGTGCTGTGGCTAAAACACAGTGCTCCTTATTCCAAAGGATCCCGCTGAGATCTCTTTCTGGTTTAGGATTGTGCTTATGAATAAGAGTACTACATAGAGGAATAATTACCACAAATTTTTGTCCCATTTTCAGAACTGAGAATTTCATTTTTTAAAGTTTCCTGAAATAATATAATACTACTATCAAAATTAGTATTGTTGCTCTTTGTACAGGCTTTATTTCATCATAAAGCTCAGAAAAGAGCCGATTATTTGCTGGTCACTTGTTCTGTTGAATTTTGTAACTTCCTTTTCTTTTTCAAAATCTCAGCCACATGACAAACCAGACTGCCCTAAACTCCTTATAATACCACCCTTTGTTCCAGAACACATTTCCTCCTGAGAGTTTCCTATAATATCAGCAAGATTACAGATAGTGTTTTGTTAAACAGTGAAACCATCTCTTAAAAGAGTCCACAGATGACTGTCTTGGAACAAATTTATGTACATTTTAGAGAGTCTCATTTGAAAGAGAATATGTTCCGGAAAACAAGTATGTAAATCAAATTTGCCTATTCTATACTTTATAAATGCACAAGGGTGCTTCTTATTTAAAAAAGTATATGGAAATGAGTCACTGTGTAAAACCCAGGCACTTCTGAAAAACAAATAATTATTCCTTAGTTAGCATGGTTTTTAAGGTTTGTATTCAGTAGAGAATGTTCCTAAGTAAGTTATAATAATCTCTGTTATGAAATTAAACATCTTCTCAGTAGTGATGTTATGCGATGAATTTCATTTTAATTTTTTTTTCCTGGTACTGGAGAATGAACTCAGGGTCCTCTATGACTGAGATATATCCCTTGTCCTTTTAATTTTTTATTTTGAGATAGGGTCTTCCTAAATTGCCCAGGTAAGGCTTGAACTTTGATTCTCCTGCCTCGGCCTTCTGCGTAGCTGAGATTACAGGTGTGCACCACCACACCTGGCACAAGGTTATTTTTAAGCTTTCATCACATATTATTTTGCTATAGTGAAAAGATTATGTATACTAAAGATTCCATTATAGTCATGACCTGTATATGTTACAGGTGTTAAATTATTGTGGGTTGACATAACAATAGGTTAAACATAATTTGTACTTTTTTTTGAGACAAAGTCTCACTATATAGTTCATGCTGACCTTGAACTCACTTGGCAGCCCAGGCGGGCCTCCTGCATCAGCCTCCTGAGTGCTAGAATTAAGACATATACCACCATGCTCAGCACATAATTTGTAAATATAAATTAATTTATAGACCTTAATCCTCGGATCTTTTACAGGTGGTAAAAATATTGTTGTTTGAAATATCAATAATCTAAACTTTACTTAAGAATATAAGTTAATTTACAATACAGCATTTGGCTCCTCTTTCGAAAGGTGTGTGTGAATTCTGCTTTCATAAAGAATTAAAACAAATTTTACTATTTTAGAAAAGCTTCCCCTCCATAATGTAGGTATATTTTTATTTTTTTAACTTTAAAGAAAAGTTAAAGTGACTTGTGACTTTTTTTTTCTTTAAGGGAGTTTCAGTTGTTGATGGTGAATTTCTTTTGTTCCAAGGTCCTAATTGCTACCTTCTTGGATGGTACTTAAGTGGAGAGAAATTTAAAAATATATGAGCTCATTTGATACAAGATTTCTATAACAGAAAATATAAAGAGGTGATC
Organism: Hystrix cristata; assembly: GCA_004026905.1. NCBI lineage: Eukaryota > Metazoa > Chordata > Mammalia > Rodentia > Hystricidae > Hystrix > Hystrix cristata. The sequence continues at coordinate 20,332 of PVJO010008089.1, read as the reverse complement.
AATAATGTACTATAATAGTTTAAAGCATGTGTCAGTAAAAAAGAATACAACTCTTTCTCCATCAGTGTTCAAAACAATGTTTATAGGAACACTAACTACAATCTCTGTGACCATTTATATGTAGTGTAACTTTAATAATATTTGGAGTGCCTAAGAGCATCTGAGTTCTGCTAAGGGGGTCAGATCATTATGATCTCTGAGTGCAACCATGCTCTACAGAGGATGGGCACGCTGGCGTTCACCGACCTTTGAGTTGCCCGAGGTGCCCTCCCTTATCGGCCAGTCTTTCTCTACCACATAGGGCAGTACTCTTCCGGTGAGTTAAAACTTGTTTTTGCTTTGAACTGTGGAATCACTTGGGGATTTCTCTCTAGGTAGTGAATATTCACTTACTTAAAAGGTGTGCTGAAGGCTCAGTTCCAAGATACATATAGGCCGAAGTGTTCGAGATGTTCAGAATCAACCATATTTGATAAATTTACACAGCTAGGAGAATGCATAATTTCTCAACCACATTCATACAGAAAAATTACTACTGTTTCTTTCATTCATTTAGTTTTTTGTATGTGATTAATTGAGCAACTGCAACTGCATCCAGCTTTGGCTCTGACTTATCCTTCAGCTCTTGTGATCCTGGCTGTGTAATTCTATGTATGATCAGAAATGGTCTTTGCTTTTATTTTCAGCTGTTTCTTGAGTATTACCCATTCCTTCATTGGTGGGAACTTCCTGAGACCTGAGGCTCACTATACTTCAGATGGTCTTTGATCCCAGTGCATTGCCCAAGGAACTGGAAAGATCTGATCTTAGAATCCCCGTATTTTCTTGTTTCTAAGCATCACATTTTTTTCTCAGTTTACCAATTTAGAACTCAAGGTTTCTGTGATCATCAACGTTAAGAGTCTTTCATCTGTGAGCATGAAAAGTAAGTCGAGATTCCTTCTTGTACCTGATCATGTGTAACCTTTAGCTATACTCCAAAGGTGTCCCTTCTGCAGCGGGTCATCTCAGTTACATTATTTATGTACATAGCACTCTGTTAAATTTTTAACTGGAACTGAGGATCCTCACTGTCACTGAAAATATCTTCAGAAAGATTACTCAATGAGTTAACTCAAGACTGCTAGATAAGTAAATCACCAGTATAATTATAGTCAATAAACTGAGACCAGAAAGAGAAGAGATTTCCCTATCTCATCCTGCACTTATTGAAGTAATGTTAGTTTTCTCTGAGGATTAAACTCTTCCCAATAATTGATCCTATGAAGGCCCAGCGTTGACATTGGGATGTAGGGGGCCTACATTCCAGTAAACCTAACGTGTGTGTGAGAGGTACAGAAAATGAGCAGGGGAAACTTTCAGGAGCAAGATCTGGGAGGAAGAAGTGTTCTGTCATCATTTAAAGCCATGTGCAAGAGGAACCAAATAGATAATCACAGGTTGTTACTGCATTTTATGCCTATGAGAGAGGTGTCGAAATGGGGTCCCGATATTGCTGTTCAGAGGTAGATTAACCTTTTGAGGCAGGCCACTGGCACAATAGCAGAATAGTATTGCATGTGCTTAGTATAAGTAAATCTCCTATTCAAAGTACAGAATTGTTACTGGGACTCTCAAGAAATAAAAAGGTGATATCCATTTTTATTATTGAAATCCTAAGAGCCAACATAGAACTTATGATTCATTCTACATAGTAGTAGTTGCAAGTATTGTCATATGTCTTAGTTCACAGGTCAAGTTAGACCAGACTCTTCATAGTCACATATATAATTTTTCTTAGTGTCCCCAGAAGATCTGCAAAACAACTTTAGATGTTACGTTTCTGTATGCTCAAACCTATAAGATATACTAGTTCCCTTCTTTCCCCTTGTTTTGCTTCCTGCAGTTTCAGTTACCTGTGGTCAACTCAATCCAAAGACATTCACAGAAACTTCCAGAAACAAACAATTACTAAATTTTAAATTGCTATTCTGTGTATGAGATGAAATCTCACACTATCTGCACTATCCCATTCTATCCTGCCCAAGATCTAATCACCCCTTTTTCCAGTGTATCCATGCTCTATATGCTACCTACCTGCTAGTCACAGAGTAGCCATCTCATTATCAGACCCACTGTCTGGGTATTATAGTGCTCATGTTCAAGTAACACTTCCATAATAACCTAATGCTACATCATGATGCCTATATCATTCACCACACTTCATCTCATCACGTAGACATTGTATCATTTCATATCATCATAAGAAAAGTGAGTAAAGTACAATATGATATTTTGAGAGAGAGAACATTCCCATAACTTTTACTTGAGTATATCATTATAATCTGTTTTATTAGTTATTACTGTTAATCTCTTACTGTACCTAATTTATAAATTAAACTTTATCATTGCTATGTATATATGGGGGAAAAAAAACAGTACATATGGAGTTCGATATTAACCATGGTTTTGGACATCCATTGGGGTGCTAGGGCTATATCCTGCTGATAAGAGGGAACCTCAGTTCTAGGTCCTTGTCCCACCAGGACCCAGTTTGAGCCCAGTTCTAGAAGTTTGGGATATAGGGACTCTACTCCCCTATATCCCAAACTTTTCTCCATAGCTCTCCTGTGTTGAGTCCTAGATTCCTGCAGAAGGGAGTAAGAATGGTAAAATGTTTAAGGCTCAGCATTTTTCAAGATTTAATTCCAGGTGCTAAATAAAATAATGCAAGGAAACAGGTTGAAAGCCAACCTTGGCTGAAGACTTGGTTTTAAAATGTGGGGAAGGGAGTATTTTATCAGTTACAGTTTGCTTTGAAGTTATTTTTGCTTTCTTACAACCATTTCTTTAAAAACTAAAACTCTCATGTACATTCACATAAAAGCTCTGCATTTTACAAAGGCACGTACTGTAAGTATCAGAGTATATGGCATAAATAGGATTAGGACAGGCCACACTGCTCAATTGTATGATAGAAGCACCAAGCAAAACAAAAAATATCTATTTAAAAAAGTGCTCGCTCAGTCAGTCAGTCTCCACCAGCAACCTATCCTGTGAGCAGCTCCTGCACTCAGGGATTTGTGTGTTCTCTTTTGAGATGTACAGGGATTTGCTTTTGCAAAATTGATCTTAAAAAAATTAAAAATATGATTCAGGGGCCTTTACTGTATTTTTTTTTTAAGGAGAGATATTTTTCCTTCCCTTCTGCCTTTATGCCCTCCAGCCCTTGCTTGTTCCCTCCCTCCCCACCTCCCTCTCTCCCTGCATTTCCTCTTTTGCTTTTGTCAGTTTCCTTACCCATCTCCACCCTACACCAGATAGTTTAACATCCTGAAATGGATAGCAGTTCCTGAAATCACTAACTCAGGCTTTTCTTTCATTAAAGGAAGTTTCACTGCAGGAATTAAAAAAAAAAAAGTTTGTGTATTACTAAGGTTTGATTTTTAATTGTGGAGAAAATTTGTCCCAGATTTCATGGAAATTACATACTGAGAAGATCACATGCATATGAGCCAAAGCAATCAGGACACTCTTACTCTGTGATCATTTCCCCATTTATCAATTTTGTATGTGCTAATTCACATTACTGAAACGCGTGTGGTAGCAGAACAGGCTGTTTTGTTCCCCAAAAATACTTTAGAGACAACACCCTTCTAGAATCCTAATAGCATTTTGGATTGCCTTTAAGGAAAAAAAAAGTTTCTCAAATTCCCTTGGCCTCTTTCCATACTTTTTAAAATTTTCTTTTTTCTCTACAAGCAAAGGAAAAACATGTTTGGTTAAATTAGGATTTTGTTCAGCAGCGAACAGAAACCTAAAGCAAGTGGCTTAAAGAAAGTAGACTATTTTTCCCACATAAATGAATTCTAAAAGTAAAACTATCTCATACTGCAAAAACTGTTCTGCTCCAGTGACCACACCCACATTCCAGAGAACAGGAAAGAGTAAAGGTGAATGGGACAAAAGACAGTGGCCTCTCCTTTTAGGAAGCCTTCTCAGAAGTTTCAAAATGCTTAGATTATATCTCATTAGCCATATCTAACTGTAAAAAGGTCTAAGAAATATCAGTCAGCTAAGCACATTTTGCAGGTTTCTGTTATTAAGGAACAAGGGAGAACAGATACTATGAGGCAATCAGCATCTGCTGCTCCTCAGTGTTTGATATGAATTAAGTGTAATATACCAGAAATGTGTTAAGTAGTAGGAAATTCAGATATGTAACATTTGGCTGCTCCTATTAAAGATATAGTACAATGTGATGTGCAAATTTTGTCATAAGAATTCACAGGGAGTCACAGAACAAGGATTCAATTACAGCAGAGTACCTCACTCAAAGAGTATATCACCAGAACTTACATGTGTTTCATTAATTGCCACCTACTTCCCAGTTATAGCCAGGGGCAGAAAAGTCACCCTGAAGCAGATTTTTCTTATGTTAGAAGACCAAGAAACAATTTAGTTAAAAGAGCTAAAAGACTTCGAGAAGAGGAATTTATGTTCCGATCTTCATTTGCTAGGATTTGAAGTTATCTCCTGAGTTAACCAGATAAAATTTCAGGGTAGGTGTGGCAAGTGGGTCCCTGAAATAGAATACCTGGTAGAGTTGGAAACAAAGCCCCCTCTGACGTTGAATCAGAGAGAAATGAAGAATGGAGTATTTCAGTCCTCAGAAATTGGGTCCTGGCACTGAACCTGACCTAGCTGTCAGAAGTCAACATGTGTTTTAGAAGTACTTGGACACTTCAAAGAACAGCTTGCTTGTATAAGTAAAAATTGGAGTCTAGAAATAGGAAGGTATAATCCTGGGAGATTTCCTTCCTTAAGAGCCACATCCAAGAGACTCTGAGAGCAGTGGAAGCAGAGAATTTAGCCACAGGCTTATTCTTTGGAGCCAGTAACCAGAAACAGCATCATCAGGATGGGCAGCTCATCAGGATGTTTGCTTCTTCCCCCTTCCCCCAACCTTCTTGGACGATACTCCATGCTTTCTCTGTTCCAACTGCACCTCTGAGCCGGTCTGCCACTCCAACAGCCAATAAGATCAACCGCATTGTTCTAGTGAAGTGAGAACCAGCACAGCTTCCCACTTGCAGAGTGTCAAGCACAGGATCTGCCCATCCTCTTGGTGCTGTCAGGGAGAGAGGCAACGGAAGCTCATCTGAAGAATTTTGGTGGGTTTGGCTGAGAATGTGCTTCAGTGAAAATAACATGAGGAATAGGTAACCTGCATCCATAGCATCACCATTGCTGGGGAAAAAGCCACTTGCATTAGCTTTCTGTTGCTATTACAGTAAACTGCCACAAATTTAGCAGCTCCATACAACACAAATCTATTACTCTAAACTTCTTGAAATCAGAAATCTCAAATGAAGTTTATGGGCCAAAATTAAAGTATTGCACAGAGCTGTGTCCCTCCTGGAGACTCCATGGGAGAATTAATTTCTTTGCTTTTTCTGGTCCTAGAAACTTTCTGCATTCCTTAGCTCGTGGCCCCTACTCATCTTCAAAGTGCAACACTCCAAACTCTGCTTCTGTGATCATCCATGCTTTTCTGACTTTAACCCTTTTGTCTCTCATTTATAAGAAGCCTTGACATTACACTGAGCCAAACTTGATGGTCCAGGAGAATCACACCATCTCTCGATCCTTTAATTTAATCATATCTGTTAATTCCCTCTTGCCATGTAAATTAGCATAGTCTCCACTTGTGAGGATTAGTACCTGGACATCTTTGCAAGGCCATTATTTTGTCTACCACACCACCCAAGTACATATGGCCCTTAGCAAAACCAGAGACTGTCAAGCTTCTGTGCTTAGAACACAACCTGCTACAGCCATCGCCTGCTAGTCCAGCAACCATTCTGCTGCCTTGAGCACCCTGGGTGGGTGCCAGGCAACCAGACCCTTCCCTCAGACACTTGTGAGCGCTTGGGTGATGGACAGAGGTGCTCAGACACCTTCTTTTTTTTGCCCAGAGAAACATACTGAAGGAAATTTTAGCCTTAAACATATGTAGAAGAGCTCCGATTTGAAGTGTGTCTTTTATAGCAACTTTAAGCCCAAGTAAGTAAATAAAAGAAGCAAGAGGATCATCAGAACATTGGGCAGAATTTTTCATGAGGAAATGGACATAGAATAGGTATGCTCACTAACTGTTTCTCTCCTCTCCTCTCTTTCCCCTCCCCTCCCCCTCTCCCTTTCCTCACTTCAGTCACTTCACAGAAAAACATCAAGGGTGGAAACTGAAGACAGATAAACAAGAAATGATTTCAGGGACTGATTTCTGAAAAAACTGAAGAGCACTTGAAGACAAGCTAGTTAAAGGGAAACCAAAACATTCTTTTTTGAAAGAATTATTTGAATGTATTTGCCAGCAAATTAAATAATGACTTTAAGAAAGGGAATACATATGTGAGTTACAAAAAGTGCTGGTGAGAGATACCAACAAAATATGTAGTTAAATCTAATTGTTGGTGCATAATATGAAAAGATACAAAGCTTTAAGAGAACAACCTGAATTTTAAATTGCAAACCTACATAATTTCTGGGAATTAAAGATGAGGTAAATTATATCCTGCTTAATTTTCTTGTGTTAGAAAGACAAAAGGACACTGTATATTTCTGGTTGTTGCTATCAGAATATAAGTTAAATAATGCGCCAAAATGAGTGTAACTATTATAAAAATTAAAATAAGATACATAAATCCTATGTCACAGAGAGAATGCAAATAAATATGAGGGAGAAGCTAGTCCTCAATCCAACAAAGGCAGGAAAGAATAAAAAAGAACGATTATTGGAAAACAAAAATTTTAAAAATTTATCTTGTTAAAAGATAGAAGATCTCATCTGGGTTAAAAACGAATAGTGGCTCATTACCATTTAAAAATTATACTTTAAAAGTTTTTGAAAAAAGCAACAAAGAATGTAAAAGATACTTAAGGTGAACATTAATTTTAAAAAGTGGGTTTAACAATACAAAAATAAAACTAATTCAACTGTTGGCAAGATTTATTATTGATAAAGAGGGTCAGTCCTTAATCATGAACCCATAGGCACCTACCAATATAGCCTCAAATACAGAAAGAACAAAATCTGTCTAAATTATAAGGAGAAATAGACAAGTCCTCCACTGTGATAGAAAAGCTTATTATAACTTTAACTCAGAAATAAAAATATTAAACTAAGAATTCCAAGGGTATAAAAACTTAATAATTCTAAAAAAAAAAACAAAAAAGAAAAACAAAAAAACTTAATAATTCTGATATAATAAAAGTATATAGAACTCTGGACTTAACATTTAGAAATATATACTTCCTTTTGAAATCCACACGGAATATTCACCAAAATTGGTATATTAGGCCATACTGAAATATCTCAGTGTTTAAAATTATAAATTTCCAAACAGAATGGGCTTTTTTCTTTTTATTATTTTATAGTGAATTTCCATAGTTACTGAATTGTGAAGACTACATGGAGACATTTATTTGCAGCCAAACAATCAGTTAAAATTCTGTGGACTAAAGAAATATGCAAAGCAAGAATGGGAAGGTGTAGTTAAAACAATAGACTCTATTGGGCCAGTGCAGCCCTGTAATCCTGGCATTCTGGGAAGCTGAGACAGGAGCATCACAAGTTTGAGCCCAGTGCTGGCAAATTAGCAAGAATTTATCTCAAAAAAACAAAAAAACAAAAAAACAGAACAGAACAGAACAAAACAAAATGAAAAAACTTGGGGATGTGGCTCAGTGAAAATATCCTGGATTCAACCCCCAGTATAACAACAACAACAACAACAACAACAACAACAACAACAACAACAAAAGTACTCTAATCTGGCTGCAGGAAAGGGTGCAAGGTTGGGGAGAATAGGAGATGGAAATCTTGTGGCAGTGCTGCAAATGTACATGGCTCACAAAGTGATGTACTGGAGCCATCAAGAATTAGTTGTTGTTATATGAGTTAGTTTATCCAAAATAGTACCTGTAGCCAATCAGTAGACATTGTAGACTGAGTACAACCAATGGCAAAAATGAAACACCTTCAGACAAATAGAAAAGTAGTAGTCATGGTATGCTAAATGTGCATGTCAAATAGAAAGCAGAATTGATAAAAGCAGGACAATTTTAATTAAAGACAAAAATGTGCCTCAATTCTAGAGTTTGACACTAGAATCCCATGGTATGTAAAGGTCTGAGATCTGCCCAGGCTGTTTCCACAAACTCATAAGTATCAATTCTGTATTTTTCTTCCAACCACATACTCAAGTTTTAACTTCTCCCAGTGATTTACCTCTTTTCTCTTTATACTGATAATCCTGTAGATTTTATCAGCTCATGTTGGAAGCCCTGGCATTCTATAAGTGCAGCTTTTAAAGAATATGCTTGTGCTCCAAGCCTAGGGGACTATGGGAGCCACAGAATCCCACTACTGCTGAGGAAAATACCATGCAGTTTTTACACTGGCTCAAAGAACAACAAATATCAGTTTAATGAAATCAGTTACTGTCATTATCACTACTTCTATGGGGTCTACATGGGCTAAAGGATAATAGAGAACTTCACCAGGAGAGTTTGATCTTTAGATCAAAACATATGAGAGCCAGAAGTAACATCATTGTGTTCATGGGGTTAAATGTTAGGTCATCTTTCTCAGTTTAAATTAAAAAACAATAAAAATAAAACAATGTCATCTAACACTACACAAAAGGTCAATACGATGTAAAGAGGCCATAGAGTTAGTCACTAAACAAACCTAACACCAGGGTGGATAAAATCAATTTAGAACCCATCAGTGTTGCTCTCTGGGCAGCTTGGAGAAGTCACCAATGCATAACAGCTCTGTCTTTTTATGTCTTTACTGTATTAGTTTTCTGTTGCAACAGAGACAAGCATCCACTTTCTGTTACTTTTTCTTGAACAATGGCCAGATATAAGGGTTTAATCATGTTCTAATCAATAACAAGTGCTTAAAGGCAGAATATGGACTAGAGAAACATGCCAAGCTGGAACAAGCATAGAAATTTTTAGGAATTGTGTTTCTTAAGCTAAGGCTTCTTGCTCATTTGCCAAGTCACAAGACTTCCTTTTTGAGGGAAAAGAAGGTAAACTACATGAAGTGTCCCTTAGGAGAACATCAATCCTCCAAATTGTGGCATTTCCTGCCCAAGAAGAAATTTTAAATTGTAGTAAGGGAGGAGCCGAAAATAGGAGCCAGGGCTGGGGATTTAGTTCAGTGGTTAGAGTGCTTGCCTTGCAAGCACAAGGCCCTGAGTTCAATCCCCAGTACCAAAAAAAAAAAAAGAAAAAAAAAGGAGCCATGCTGTGGAATTATTGTAGTTTGCTCTAAATTGTGAGCATTTAATGCACTCTTGCTGACCTTTTAAAAAATCAATGAAATCTTTCAGTGCTGCTAGTAAAAAAAAAAAATGAAGTTATGAATAAGATGTTATCACTGCCAATTAGCTCTGGATATGGTAAGCAAGGCTGTGTCCACAGAACTTGTCTGTGAAGGTACTTGTTTTTTATGTCCCTCCTAACACCTAAAAAGTTGAATTCTTCATTGCCCAGACCTCTGAAACTACGTGGTGAAGCCTAATGGAAGATAGTTTCAAATCGGAGGAGGGACTATCTAATTATTTAAACAGTCTTAAAGTAGAAAATATATGAGACTAGTTTGAAAAACTATTTCACCTGGGGCATGTGTTTTAGTGTCCAAATATCATTGCCTTATCAAAATTATTACTTTGGGTACTATAAAAGAAAAATCTAATCTTTGGTTAAAAACCTTTAAATAAGGACTACAATGGTACTTGAATGAAAGTAGAGCCTTGAAAACAAATAAAAGAAAATTAGAACGATTAAAAACAAATGAGGCAGGCAAACAATTAAGTAAGGCAGGCAAAGTAAATCTCCAAGAAAATAATTCTATTAAATAATCCCAGAGAAAGGAATAAAAAAATGTAAGAAATTAGTGAAATAAAAAAGCAAAAAAAGTAGATTTGATGAGTTTGATTCCTGGTACCAAAAAAAAAAAAAAGTAGATTTGATCAATACAATGAAAAGCTTATTCTTTGAAAAACTCTCTAAAACAGATAATCTGATCATTAAGAAAGAGAAGGTACAAGTAAACAACAGTAGGGATACGAAAAGAATGTAACTACCAGCACAGAGATATTTTTTAATCTTAAAAGAAAATACTCTGTTCATCTGTCAAAACACTTGGAAATTTAGACAAAATGATTATGCAGAAAAATGCATTGAATGTGTTTACTGACTACATTCTGCTCAGTCAGCATGATATCTAAAATAGCTCTTTTTTTTTCTGAATAGTTGATGTTGAAGGCAGATCTTATGGCTCTTCTCACCTGGTCCTACTGTGATCTATCTTCCTTTTTTATTTTAAAATATTTAATTGTTAAATAAAGATTAATTACGCACAAGGTGAACAACACAATAATTTCATATATGTATATGTTGTGTAATGATGACCAGAATTTTCAGATCTTCCTAAAATAAGTCAACACTGACACTTTTCCCTGAGGATGCCCTGGGCTCTCCACAACTCCAGAGGCACTAGCTGTTTCCTGCAAAGCCTCTCTATTCTCCATCATTTAGATGGTTCCAGCAGGCCTCTTTGCTATTTTGCCCAAATGCCAAGGGGCTCATAATAAGCTCCTGGAGTGGGTCTGTGAAAATCATTCATTTGGTTTGAGGTGAGGGAATAAAGATTCTTCCCTTTCTCCTGTCTAGGTAGTACACAGCACACTGACCGTTGTCCCTAAGGACTTCTTTCTTCACAGCTGATCTCTCCTGAAAAATGTCCTCACTTCTACTTATAAATGGTCAGGTCTGCAAAGAATGGAGGTTTCACAACAGGTTTTGTGATCCCCTGCTGTGTCCTTGTTCCTGCGTCTTACAGTTCTCTGCTGAAAATCCAAGACAACAGGAAAAGTGTCATTTAGCATCTTCTTACATATAAATAACCAAAAGTGACTCAAAAGTTGCAAAATTGAAAAGACAAAGTTAAAAACATTGCCAAAAGATTTACCTCTAAAAAAGAAACAAATGTTATAATTTTCATGTGACTTGTGTTAATATTTAAGACATAATTCTGTATTAAAATTTCTAAGGCATAGAATATGCTGGAAAACTTTTTGAGTCATTCTATAAGGCTAACATATCCAGATACTAGTATTGGACAAAAATATCACCAAGAAAATTATAAGCCAATATTATTTAAGACCATAAAATGCTAAAATCCTAACTAAAATATTAGTGAATAAAATCCAATAATATTTTCAAGAATAGATTATTCTAGGAATGCAGGGATGAACTAAAATTTAAAAGTCTGTTGACGTGTTTTAAGCATTAACTGGTAAATTCCTTGTGACCCAGTAGCTAAATAAACTGAAAGTTTCTTTTTTGTATACCACTGAATTACTAGATAAAATACAACAGCTATAATTTTAAATATTCAGTGAGCTATTTTTTCTTGTCTACTGTGATGGTTAAGCTTGGTTTTGTCAATTTGATTAGCTTTCAAAGCCACCCAGGTTATTAGTAAAGCAACTTGTGGGTGCACCTGGTGAGTCACAGAGGCATACCATTGCATGCTGTATAAGGTTCCTGGCCCCTTTCTGTCTTGTGCTGTTTCCCCATTTTGCTTCTTGGCCACCAGGAATTGAGGAGCTTTGCTCTCCACTCCTTCACCATGATAGTTTCTGCTTTGGAGCTAGCCAGCCATGGACCGAATCCCCAGAAACCATGAACTAAATTAAGCCTCTCATTTTAAAAGTTGTGGGTGTAGTGTATTGCCTCCCTGCAATATGAAAACTGAATAACACATATACCCTTTCCTTAACATCCTGGAGCCCTCTTAAGAACATTACGTGTCCTAGCTTTATATGCCTCAGCTACAGTGCTCCACCTTGTACAAATCAAGGAAGACTCATTCCAGTCTTCATAGACTTTCTGATTCCTATTTTCACCTTGTTTTGTCCCTAAGGGTTTTCCTTCTTTCAATTTTATCAAGTATTTTGTACCTGTTAAGTGTGCATACTTTTCCAGGCATTCAAATGCAGTTTTAACAGTCATTAAACACAAAAATAACTGCTCAAAATGTTAAAACTTCTACAAAAAAGTACCAAAAAAAAAAAAAACCTTCTTATGACCTTGAGACAGGACAGATTTACTTAAATAAGATATAAAAGACATTATTTTTCATAAATTAAAAAATTTGACCATATTAAAATTTGTATATAAATACATCTTGATACAAATAAAGTGAAAAATTAAGTTCCAAATTAGATGATATGCAATTCACATAATACACAGTACATTAGTATGCAAAATATACCATGAACTACTAAAATTCATTTAGAAAAAAGTAAGCAACTCAAGAGAATACTGGATGAAGAATATAAATATTTCACTGAGGGAGAATTCAAATGATGGACACATATGAAAAGGAATGCAAACTTCATCAATAATTGGTAAAATGCACACTTACATTGAAATAAGACAGAATCTGACATTCATGAGATTCAAAAATTATGCAGTTGGAAGATATAAAGTTTTGATGAGGCTGTGGAGCCCCGAGAACATTTGTATAATACCAGTTCAGAGAACAATTTGGCTGTTCTGTTGAAAATGCGACACCTAAAAATCATCAATTCTCCTGGCTGTTTACTCTCCAATGGCATTTTTCTTTTTTTTTCTTCCCATTTTAGTCTTTATTTACACTTTCAGTTTCTCACACAGAGAAACAATGTGGTATTTAAACATGTGTGTCCGATTTATTTCACTTAAGAGTATGGTCTCAAGATGCATCCATTTACCTAGAAATATCTCAAGCTTATCATTCTTTATGGCAGAGTAGTACTCCATTGTATTAAAAAAAAACTCCATCTTGTTTATTCATTCCTTGGTTGATGGGCATTTGGGCTGTTTCCAAGATTTAGCTATTACAGACTGTGCCGCTATAAACATGGGGGTGCATGTATCACTGCGGTTTGATGCTTTTAATTCTTTTGGGAAGATACCAAGAAGGGGAATAGCTGGGTCAAATGGAACCTCTAGTCCTAGTTCCCTGAGGAATCTTCACACTGATTTCCATAGCAGTTGCACCAGTCTACACTCCCACCAATAGTGGAGAAAGGTTCCTTTTTCTCCACAGCTGCTTCAGCATTTGTTATTGGTCGATTTGTTGATAATAGCTATTCTTTCTGGAGTTAGATGGAATCTCCATGTTGTTTTAATTTACATCTCTTGAGTGACTAGTGATGTTGAACATTTTTTCATATGTTTATTTGCTGTTTCTCCTTCTTCATCTGAGAAGTGTCTATTCATTTTAGTTGCCCACTTTTGGATTGGGTCTTTAAATTTGAGGGGTCTGATTTTTTTAAGTTCTTTATATAATTGAGATGTTAGTCCTTTGAGAGAGGAATAGCTGGCAAAATTTTTTTCCCACTCTGTGCATTGTCTGTTTACACTGCCGGTGGTTTCTTTTGCTGTGCAAAAGCTTTTAATAAGATTAGATCCTAGCTGTTGATTCTTTGTGATATTTCCTGGCAAACTGGGGATTTGTTCATAAAGGCTTTGCCTACCTATGCCTTCAAGAGTTCTATCTATTCTATCTTCCAATGGATTTAATATTTCTGTTTTAATATTTAGATCTCTGATCCACTTTGATTTTTAGCTTAGTGCATGGGGAAAGATACATGTCTACTTTTAACCTTTGGCATGTGGAGAACCAGGTTTTCCAGCACCATTTGTTAAAGAGGCTATCTTTTTTCCAGTGAGGTTGTTTGGCCCTGTTGTCAAAGATAAGGTGACTGAGAGTGTTTGAACATGTTTCTGCATCTTCTAATCTGTTCCATTGGTCCTGGGTCTGTTTTTGTGCCAGTACCATGCTGTTTTTATTACAGTAGCTTTGTAATATAATTTCAGGCCAGGGATTGTGATGGCCCCTGCTTTGCTTTTGTCACCCAGAACTGCTTTTGGTATTCTAGATTTCTTTTGGTTCCAAATGAATTTTAGGATTGTTTTCTCTAATTCTGTGAGGTATGATATTGGTATTTTAATTGGGATTGCATTAAATCTGTATAATAGTTTTGGGAGTATGGCCATTTTCACTATATTGGTTCTTCCTACCCAAGAACAAGGGATATCCTTCCATTTTCTGATATCTTCATCAAGCTCCTTTTTCAAAGTATTGTAGTTTTCTATGTATAGATCTTTTACTTCCTTTTTTAGATTGATTCCTGGGTACTTCATTTTTTTGGATGCTATTGTGAAAGGTGTTGTTTTCCTAATTTCTCTCATAGTGAGGCTGTTGTTTGTGTATAGGGATGCTGTTGGTTTCTGAGTGTTGATTTTTTATCCAGCTACATTGCTGAATATGGTTATTAAATCTAGAAGTCTTTTGGTGGAGTTTTTGGGGTCTTCTATGTAGAGTATCATGTCATCTGCAAATAATGATAATTTAACTTCTTCTTTTCCTATCCTTATTCCTTTTATTTCTTTCTCTTGTCTAATTGCTCTGGCTAATGTTTCCAGAACTATATTGAATAACAGTGATGACAGTGAACATCCTTGTCTTGTTCCGGATTTTAGAGTGAAAGCTTTTAGTTTTTGACCATTTAGTATGATTTTGGCTGTGGGTTTGTCATAGATGGCTTTTATCAGATTGAGATAAAGACCACCTATTCCAATTTTCTGCAGGGTTTTTATCATGAGTGGGTGTTGGGCTTTGTCAAATACTTATTCTGCATCTATTAAGATGATCATATGGTTTTTGTCCTTGGCTCTGTTAATATGGTGTATAACATTTATAGTTTTGCGTATGTTGAACCATCCCTGCATCGCTGGGATGAATCCTACTTGGTCATGGTGTATAATCTTCTTGATGATTTATTGCATTCTGTTTGCCAGTATCTTATTGAGGATTTTTGCATCTATATTCATTGATGAGATTGGCCTATAGTTCTCTTTTTTCACTGGATCTTTCTCTGGTTTTGGTATTGGGATAATGCTTGCTTCCAGGAATGAATTTGGGAATTCAATTTTGTTAATGAGTTTCAATTCAATTCAACAAAATTTTCAATTTTGATAATGAGTTTCAGAATTATTGGCATTAAATCTTCTCTAAATATCTTGTAGAATTCAGCAGTGGATCCGTCAGGACCTGGGCTTTTCTTTGTTGGTAGGTTTTTAATTACTTCTTCAATTTCAGTGACTGATATTGGGTTATTTAGAGTTTTTATATGTTCTTGATCCAGTTTTGGTAATTAATATGTATCTAGGAACTTATTTCTTCTGTGTTTTCAATCTTATTAGAATACAGGTTCTTGAAGTAGGTATTGATGATCTTCTGTATTTCTGCAGGATCTGTTGTAATTTCACCCTTTTCATTTCTAATTGTATGAATTTGAGTCTTTTCTTTCCTTTTTTTATAAGGCCAGCTAAGGGTCTGTCAATTTTATGTAATTTTTCAAAGAGCCAACTCTTTGATTCATTGATTCTTTGTATTGTTTTCTTAGTCTCAAATGCATTACTTTTGGCTCTGATCTTTATAATGTTCTCCCTTGTATGAACTGTGGGTTTTTGACTTGCTCTTCTTTTTCTAGAAGCTTGATGTTCAACATTAGGTTGTTTATTTGAGTTCAATTTGTTTTTCTGATATGGGAGTTCAATGCTATAAATTTCCCTTGTAGGACTGGTTTCATTGTGTCCCATAAATTTTGATAGTTTGGATCAGCATTATCATTCAATTGCAGAAACTAATTTCTTCTTTAATTTCATCTGTGACCCACTGATTGTTCAGGAGGGTGCTATTTAACTTCCATGTGTTTATGAAGTTTTTGTGGTTCGCTTTGCCATTTATTTCCAATTCCATTGCACTATGATCTGGCAATATGTGTGGGATAATTTTGATTCCTTTGCATTTACTTAAGCATGTTCTGTGAGCTAGTATGTGGTCTATTTTGGAGAAAGTCCTGTGTGCAGCTATGAAGAATGTGTATTCTGATGTTGTGGGGTAGAATACTCTGTTTACATCTATGAAGTCCATTTGTTGTTTGGTTTAGTTCTGATATTTCTGTTGATTTTTTTTTTTTGTCTAGTTGATGCTTCTATTTTTGACACTTGGGTATTGAGGTCCCTCGTTATAACTGTATTAGTGGTTATTTGATTTTTCATGTCTGTTAATATCTGTTGTATATAGTTAGGTACACTGGTATTTGTTGCTATGTATTTGTGACTGTTATCTCTTCTTGGATTTTTCCCTTTACAAGGATGTAGTGACCTTCTTTGTCTCTCTTAATGAGCCTTGGCTTGAAATCCACTCTGTCTGCAAATAGAATAGCTACTCCTATAGCAGACAGGAATCTGCTTCTTTCCAGATTCCTGTTGCATTAAGTATTGTTTCTTGACTTTCAGTCTATGAATTTCTTTTTGAATTAAATGTGTTTCTTGTATGTAGCATATTGTTTGGTCTTGCTTCTTGATCCATTCTGCCAGTCTATTTTTTTTTATTGGTGAGTTGAGACCATTTACATTGATGGTTATAACTGACATATGTTGACTTATTCTTGTCATGTTATTACTTGTTGTTGGCTCCCTATTTTTCCCTTCTGTTTAATTACTTGCCTTGCCTGACAGATTCATTCTGTTGTGATTTCTGGAGTTGTAGTCCTCATTTTCTCTTTCCAGAATGTCCTTCAGGATAATTTGGAGTGCTGGTTTGGTGGTCATGAATCTCTTCAGGTGTTCTTTGTCATGGAAATATCTTACTTCTCTATCAATTTTGAAAGACAGTTTTGCAGGGTACATCAATGTGGGCTAAAGATTGTTTTCTTTTAGGGCTTGAAATACTTCACTCCAAGCTCTCCTTGACTTGAAGATTTGTGTTGAGAAGTCTGCTGTTATTCTGATGGGCTTTCCTTTATAGGTTATTTGTTTCTTTTCTCTAACAGCTTTCAATATTCTGTTCTTGTGCTGAGTTTCTGGAATCTTGATTATTGTATGCCTTGGGGTAGATTTTTGTTGATCATGGCTAATTGGAGGTCTGTATGCTTCATTTATCTGTATGTCAAGTTCTTTTTCCATACTTGGAAAGTTTTCTGCCATTATTTCTATGAACAGGTTTTTTATATCCTTTGTACTATTCCCTGCCTTTTCATTGACTCTGATCAATCTTATGATATTTTTCTTTATGTCATCTAGCAGCTGTTGTATTGATTTTTCATGGTCCCTTACCATTTTGAAGAACTCTTTCTTTTCTCCATCATTAATCACAATTTTGTCTTCTATAGCTGAAATTCTGTGTTCACATTGTTTCATTCTACTGGCTATACTTTCAATGGAATTTTTAATATCCTGGATATCTGCTTGAATCTGTTTCATGGATTCCATTTCTTTCCTATGTTGACTATTTATGGTTTTCATCATTTTCCTATGCTTTTTTTTTTTAAATCTGTATCTGCTCTAGAGTCACTAGTCATGTCTTTCATTCTGAAAATGATTTCTGTTTGGATGTTTTCTAGAGCCTCATTCATCTGCTTTGCTACTTCTGCTGTTACTGCTTCCAAGAGTCTGGATGAGAAGCTTTCAGAGTGTTCCACTTCATTACCCCCTGGGGGTTTTTGGTGAGCTGGAGGTCTGGGGTTGCATCTTATTTGTGTGTCTCCTCATTTTCTATTTTTTCCTCTTTAGTTTATTTTTCTTGGGTTGGTGCTTGTGAATTGCCTATGGCAGGTAGTTTGTTTGTTAGTTTTGAGAACCCTTTGGAAATAACTGCTTCCTCAGAGATGTCTTACAGGTGTAGCTGGTTTTTATGTTTTGAGTCTGTTACAAGATCTTACCTTTTCAATTTATTGGGGCTAAGAAGTTGCTGTTTATTTGGCCGGCCCCTAGTTCTTTGACCATTGCCTATAATGTTATTTGTGACCCTCTGCCAATCTCAGTCTTGATATGCAAGGAATCACTGAATGGAACAATTCTGTCACCTTGGCTAAAGTAGTACAATCAGCAACAACAATAGCATCAAATACAGCCAGATGACAAACTGTGGTAACTATCAGTCTAGCACCTTTAACCATATGAACTAGACTTATGGTTATATAATATCCAAAATCAACCAGAAACTTGTATACAGTAAATATGCCCTACTCTCAGGGGAGAAAATTCAAAAGAGATTAGGAGGAAAGAATAGAGAAATAGAAGAAGAAAAAGAGATGAGAAGCAAGGTTGGAAGACAGGGGAAAATTATACAAACTTTAGGGAACTAGTAAAGAAAACAAGAGGGAAGAAGAGAAGGAAGAAATAAAAACAAGGACAGAACAAAACAGTAACAGCAAAAAACTAGAAGTTCACTTTCCTATAAAAACAAGGGGGAAAAAAAAGAAAAAGAAGAGCAGAGAAGGAAAAAATACAAGAAAAAAGAAAATAAAAAGAAATGTCCACTTCCAGGTGTGTCTCTGCTATCACTGGTAGACAGAGTAGGCAGGCCCAGGTTCTTGTTGCTTAATCCCAGCAGCAGATTTATGGCAGGGTAGTTAGTGAGTGTCCCCGGCTGGGTTCAATAGCAAGACTTCACCAATTCCACTGAAGTTCAGCCTGATCACTGGCTGTGGGGTTGGAACCCAATTTGTTCAGCTGGAGACACCCCATGTGTCTCCCACCAGCTTGGACTCAGTTCTCTGCCAGTTTGAACTTAGCTCCTTGCCCTTCTGCCAACTTGAGTTTGAACTCTGCTCCACCTTGCCCTGCTTTGCTCCAGCACCAAAAGCTGTTGGCAGCTTTTCTGAGTTCTGAGCTCTGCCCCTTTCCAAGATGGTGATCGGCTGATCACCACCCTCTCCTGGGGGCCATTTGAAATCAGATGACTCAGTTAACTCACCAGCCACTGCAGTCTGCTGTGTCCACCACTCTGCTGCATTTGTGTGTCTTTCTGTGGTGGTCTCTGGGTCACTAGTAGTCACCATGCATCTGCAGGCTCAAACTGTGTCACTCATGCTGAAAGCTGGGGCCATGAGCTGGGACTGCAAGCTAGGGCCACGTGCCAGGGCTATGAGCTGGGGCCGTGAGCTGGGGCCATGAGCCGGAGCTCCAAACTGGGGCCATGACCTGGGGCTGCAAGCCGGGGCTGTGAGCTGGGGCCATGATACCAGGCTGTGAGCCAGGGCCATGATGCAGAGCCATGAGCTGGAGCTCTGGGAGAAAGCACTATCCTTCTGTCACCTTCTTCTGGGATGGTCTCTCCTTTTGCTTTCCCTGTGGGCCTCAACTCTTGCTTCAGATCCCTGCTGGGTCCTGGGAACACTCTTCCCTCCTTCTCATCCCTAAATTGCTATATTCCAGTGTCTGGACAACAAATCTTGGAGAGGGTCCTCCTTTGCTTCTTACTGCTCCACCATCTTCCCAGAGGTCTCTTTAATGGCATTTTTCAAATTGCAGGCCCTGTTATGTTTGTAGGTGAGATGACTGTCACTAGGATGGATAAATAAATTTTTTATGTTTATTCAGTGAAACACTAAGTTGTGATTAAAATGAACTAGAATTGCAAGTGTTAGTCTGACTCCTGAAAAACAATGTTGAGTAAAGATAAGTAATTTGTAGAAAGATGCCTATAATGTAAAATAAAACCTTAAACACATGTATTTAAAGCATTAATAATATTATATACTTTGTAAAGAAGTATATGTGTGGCAAAATAGGTATTATTGAAACAATAAAAATTGAACTCATTTCATACACATGTGTTCTTGGATTTTAAAACATTAAATGATCTAGAAATAGAAGGGAAATGCCATAATATAAACATATCAGAATAAAGTAATACTTTTTTATGTTTATGAATACCTACATACACATTTTATGAAACAACGCAACTTTATTGAAGATTAGAAGAAAAGGCCTGAGTAAATAAAAATGTAAACATATTACAAGATGAAAAGAATTGTCACTGGATGGTTACTACCACAAAGAACTGCCAAATAAGGACTAAAATGCAACAAAGTTCTTGAAGACCTTAAATTGACAAGGGAATCCTTAACCACTTCTGCAAAATCCTGTTATCTGAGTTCTAAAGACACCTTTTGGTGTTTAATTTTAAAGAAAGCATGTATATTGGCTATATGTGTCTTTACACATCTAATATACAAATTAAATTTCCTCATGTGTTAGAAAAACATGTATATATCTCATATATATGTATGTATTAGAAAAACCATTGTATATGTAGATATGGTAATATATTCGTGGCTTCAGGTAATGACTGTAGTTTTGGACTACATCCTCCCCCAATAAAAGGGGACTACTGTACTTATCTACAGAGATGGTGCGAGTGTAC